>JAQQPU010001489.1:16856-29550 GCA_029168905.1 Artemia sp. Kazakhstan ARC1039 | reverse complement strand
CCCAGCTGCCCTCTGGTCACTTTGATTCTTAAAAGGGAACTAGAACTTCGGATTACCGATCCAATGAGTCCCCTCCGAAGTATATACGACCACCCTATCTATAGAAGCCATATATGCCTTTAGAGCGTAACTTAAATATCTTGCTCTGAGGGCTGTGGGGGGGGGGGGGTTGTCATCATCAAAGACATAATTTCTGGAACTTTCAACTACTCTGAACAAAAACACTATCTCAAAATTTTCATTGGATGTGTCTGGGGAAATGATGGGAGTGGAGACTATCTCATTTTTCACTTTCAACTATAAAAAGGGCACTAGCCCTCTGAATTTCCAATTGAATGAGCCTCTTTCGAAGTTTTTACTACAAATACTTCTATACAAAGTGTTCTGGTCTAAAAAAAAACATTGTGCCCACACCGCTCCTTACTTAAGCAGCGCTATTGCGCTGCCTATTATACCCGTTGGACAATGTCACAGAAATGTTGCTGAAGATTGGCTATTGGCCGGGAGTTACCGACCCAACTAATTGTATAAGTAGGTACAATTAGTTGAAAGGGATGATCTTAGTATATGGATTGAAGGTGAGGTTGAAGTTTTTTCAATTGAAATTGAATTTGATGGGAGAAAATATAATTAGTATGGTGTATAATCCGCCCAGTACTCACCTGTAGGATTTTGTGGAGGCATGAGTCAGCTGATTTCAAGGGTACTGCCTGAAGCTAGTCATACTATTATGGGTGATTTTAATTTTAACCTGCTTGATTTGTCTAATCTTAATGTTGTTTTTTTTAGGTTTTATGATATCGAATGATCTATACCCGCTTGTAAGCGTACCCACGAGGATTATTGGACAGAGTGCAACCCTAATTGATAATATTTTCGTTCGTTCTGCCAATTTGAAGCTTTGTTATGCTGATGTTTTGGCCTTTCCAGGTTCTGAACATCTTCCATTGGTGAGTGTTGTGAAGTGTCAGTTGCACAGACCAAAGAAAAAGAAAACAAACACAATGTTAATGGAAAAAGGGAATCTTCAAAAGTTTGTGGAGGAGGTTAGTGTTATCAATTGGACCCCTGTGTTTTCTGAAGAAGAATTCCCTGCGACAGCACTTGATAATCTAATGTCTGTTATCCTACCCATTTATGATAGTGGGTATCCTATTAAGGTAATGAAAGTGAAGAAACAGGAACCCCGTAAGCCATGGATAACGAGTGAAATACTGGAAGAAGGAAAGCTAAGGATTGAGCTTTATCAAAGATATCTACATGATAAAAGTGATGTTTCGTATGAATTGTTCAAAAAACAGCGCAATTTAGTGAACAAATTACGTCCCAAGTTTTCAAATAGTAAAGGAAATATGTAAGAAACATTGAAACTGATAAATGAAGTGACCAATGGGAATGCTGAAATTGGAAGGAATGAAATACAACTTGAAGGGTTCACCCCTGATGATAAGTCTGGAATTACAAATGAGTTTGGTAATTTTGTCTCCAATATTGGTATTAAGGTGCAAAATAGCGTAAAAAATAGATGGCAACAGGTTCAAAAATATACTATATGTGATAATAGAGGTACGAGTTTTGAATTAGCCTTCGATACGTGTACAAGTGATGAACTGCTTAAAATAATAAAATCTCTGAAATCAAATTCTGCGAGAGTAGACGGCTTATTTCTTTGAGCGTTTAAGGCAATAATGCATTATATTCTACCGTGTCTGCTTTTTATTATAAACCTGTCACTTGATAAGAGCATTTTTCCTGACCAGCTAAAATTTGCGAAAGTGATACCACTTCATAAAGGTGGCCCTAAAAAGGGATTTGAGAATTGGAGACCGATTTCGATCTTTCCATTGTTTTCGAAATTATTAGAAAAAAAATGTTCATAAGTGTCTATATAGTTTCTAAAGGCTAATGGTTTGCTGAGTGAGATCCAATTCGGATTTCGCAAAGGGCACTCGATGACGAATGCTTTGCAACAAGTTATGGAATCAATTAACAGTGGTATGGACAGAGGTGAAACACCTTTGTCTATATTTATAGATATTCGCATAGCATTCGATACAGTTGATTTTCAAACTCTGCTAAGTCGGATGGAGTCGTTATGTGTCCGCGAAAAGTGCTTAAAGTGGTTTGAAAGTTATCTCACAGGGAGATCTCTCAAAGTAGTGTTAAATGATGTGGTCTCAGCAGCATTTCCAGTGACGTGTGGAGTACCCCAAGGATCAGTGTTTGGTCCGCTGCTTTACCTCATCTATGTTGATCTCATCCGTCTTTATTTGAAAGATAGGGGTCTTATCTCGTTTGCTGATTATACTGTTTTAACTGTGTTTGCCTAATCTGGGAAGGACCTGGTGAGAAAAGCTAATGTCGAATTGGAAAGGCTGGAGATTTTCATTTCATTAAGTCTATTGTGTGTAAATATTCGCAAGACATTTTTAATGACGTTTTGTAGAGTTGGTACACCACTGGATGTGTCTGACCAGGTAACTTTATGTGGTAATCTAGTTAAGCAAGTTGATCATCTCCGCTATATTGGTTTTTATCTTGATGGATATCTAGCACGGAAGTGTCACAGTGACGAAATTTCATCAAAAATTGCCCGTGGGGTAGGAATACTTTGACGGCTGCAGCACTTCCTCCCTTGAAGAATACTTTTAACTATATATTATTCGTTGGTTTATCCACATATCTCCTACGGTTGCCTCCTATGGATCCGTAGCTTCTTATGTAACTATAGAAGAGTGCAAGTTCTACAAAATAAAGCTGTTAGAACAATCGGTAGGTGTGTCCAGGATGTACATGACACATGTGCCTGTTTTAGGCCCCTGAAGCTCCTTAATGTAGGTCAGATAAGAGATTACCTAGCTGCAGTATTTGTGTTTCAGTGTAAGAATGGTTTAACCCCTGATGTTTTTAAGAATTTTTATCAAATTAATAGTGATCTGCATAATTATGGAACTAGGCAAAGTGATAATATGGTGGTTGATTTGTGTCTTAGTACCACGTCTTCACTTTCAATGAAACACCTGGGTCTATCAGTATGGAATGAGCTACCATTGAGCATTAGAGCGGCGGAACATGTACCTCAGTTTAAAAAGTATTTAAAAGATCATTTTTTGGGGGGAATTTGTTAAATTATATTATGGCTGGTAGGTTGGGTAGGGGAGGAAGAGGAGCTGGAGAGGTAAGGGCGGGTAGAGGCTAAGGTAAGGTTGGAAGGGCAGGGTGGGGAAGGGGAGAGGGAGTTGAGCATTTTGAGTGATGGAGATTGGATTTGTTATTATTATTTTTCTTTTATATTTTATTTCTCTTTTATTATTTTTACTTCAGTTATTTATTTATTTATCTATATTTTTTTTCATATGCATAGGTTATAGTTTATCTCTTTTTGGTTTATTTATAATAGTTTTAATTGAATAGTTGAGGTTTATGTAAATAGCCGAGTTAATAGGCAAGTAGTTACGTGGACTTTCGCACGATTGCAAACCTTCATAGGTTTTCTCCAGCGTGAAAGTGTTGTTTAATTTATTTACTCCTTGTGGAAAATAATATCAACAGAAGCGGTTTTTGGGTTGACCTCTTGTATATTATTATTTTTTTTTTGAATAGACATTTGCTCTCCTTCATGCATTACGATCATTTGACTTTTTATGAACCTATCCCAAATTTAACCCAAAATAATATCATTTCTAAGGGGTAAAAAGATTGCTGGATTTAAGAAAATATTTAATTCTGCCAAGCTTCGAATTTGTCCGTTTAGTTTTTTAATTATGTATTGCCACATAGTCAACATTTCTGGCATATTGTTATAATAATCATGTGTAATAATCATTCACTTTCTTGAAGATTTAGATTTTAGCTTTGGTAAATGTTTCATCTTCTTTTCTATGTATATTCATTATAATGCATTTCTTATAATTGTTTTAAACCAACTGAGAGACGAGAAAGTGAGAAAGAACTTGGTATTTTTCCCTCATGGAAGCCCAAAAATTGTAAAGCGCTGTGGTGTTAGCGAAAAATGGGACGTGTCTTTCAAGTGGGATGCAAAAGATTTTTTAAAATCTTTTCCCCTCCCTCTTCAGTGTTTTTTTCAAATCTTCGTAAAACTAATGTTGCCCTTCAGATTCTTTACCTCAGGAAAAATCCTCGGAACCTCCCCCTTAAGAGAAACCTTAAAGTTTTCCAAGCTCTCCTGATTACACTAATGCTTTTCTATTTACATGTTCTGTAAATGTGTCTAGTTCTTAATCTTTTTTTTTTCAATCATTTTCCTTTGTTTTGATGTTACCTATTTTTTGCTCTGACAACAGCTCGTTTTACTATCATTGTTATCTGCAACCTTACATGGCTGAGTGAAGGCTCAGGCAACAAAGGCCAAATGCCTCCGCAAAAACACAACAACTTATAATACTAATAATTTAGACCCAATTTGTACCGGACAATTGGCACCCCTTTTGGGCGGTATATTTTGAAATAGGGCAGGCATTTCTGCAATTATTTTTTACTACTAGTACTACTTACAACTTACTGCACCACCAAGCTGCCAGACGCCAACACAGGTGCGAACGCTCTTCCTCCATACCAATATATCCATAGCTACCCTCTTTATACCCTCCAAAGAAGTCCCAATTTTCTTTAAACATTTTCTTACAGCCTCTTCCAAGCCCCTTCGGGGACGACCTTCTTTTCATTTGGCCCTCTATAGTTTTTTGAAACGGACTATCTTCAGCAATCTGTCATCCTTCATTCGTAGAACGTGTCCCAATCCCAGAAGCACCACCTGCCAGCTTTGGACTAGCCTGGGCGGGGAACATTCGCCTCTCAAAATAGAAGAGTGTGTCGCCCATTATTTGCCAGCTATCAGCTGCAAGTGGTGCCTGATCCTCAAAACCGGTACTAGCAAGAGAACCGAATCCGAGGTTTCTCCCGCCTCGGATTCCTCTTCAAGGGATTTTCTCTTGCGTGACGGTCAGCGTCTTTTTTCTTCAAGGGAATTAACCCCTCCTCGCCCCGTTATGGTTTTGGTAGCCATTACAGTCTTCAATCTATCTAATCTAAATAGCGCAATTCAAAAAATAGCAAACCTCTAGTAACACCGCCTTATGTTTCAGCAAATCTAAAATGTCTCCCCTCAGCACAGGATGGAAGTCTTTAGGAACCCTTGATAACACATTTAAACTTTTGCTCTATAATCAGGAAATTATCATTACTCCCGTGTTGACTTCAGAAGGGTTATTTCTCACAATTGGCCCTATCAGCAAATTAGATTTCTATGACAATTTCCCATTAAAGTGCTGGGTCTGTGTGTTTATTGGCTCTATTTCTGAAGCTTAGTTTCCTGGCAATAGGGAGGTATCAAGGCAACAATAGCTGTTTCTAAGTTAGAAGGGAGGCAAATTGTTGAAATAATTAACTTTGTGTCAGAACTTTTTTATTCAGAAAGGATAACGGTATGTTTCTTAAAATACAAACTCATAGAGCAATGAATTACCAATTACGACCGTACTTATATTTGTATTCATGAAGTTTCTAACCGTTGGGTGAAATAAAAAAAAGAAAAAGAATTCTTGGACTGGCTGGTGACCAATACGCAATGACTTGTATGGATACAGGGGTCTCTTTTTGTTATCAAAAATTTCTTAAACAGGCGAGTCATGTGAAACGCACACGAAACTATAAGAATAGTCACATAAAATCTGAAAAATTACCTTGTATTTCATATATTAAAATGTTCGTGTTTAATACGAGGTGGGCAAATGTCCAATACCAGTCTCAAGGTAATTTTCAAAATGGAACACACATGTTTTGCTATTTTCAGATCAGTAGTTAAAAAAAAAAAAAAAAAAAAAAAAAAAAAAAAAAAAAAAAAAAAAAAAGACCCCACCAGTTTTGGAAACTGAACCCACGAGTCTCAAATTCGAACCACGAATTAGATGAAAATTGAAATTTATGGTTTAAACCAGTTGAAACGTCACAGAATTTTGAAATTGTATATTTTGGTGCCTTTTTTATAGATTGGTGTTGCAAAGCAGCAAGAATCGTGCGTTACGCGAACGAGACTGGTGAACAACATTCACCTCCGGGAAAAAGTCGCAGTTCCATCCTATCTAAAAAGGCATCCCGTTAGTGAATTATATAGAACTGGCAGAAAAATTATGTTTACTTATCCTAAAATTCAAAATTCCATGAGGTTTATGGTTCAAATCTTAGACTCACTGGTCCAGATTCCAAAAACGGTAATTCTGGTACCATCGTTCTGAGTCTCGTGGTACAAAACAGTGAAACTAGCTTGTTATGCCAGTGACACTGGTTGATCTCATTTGCCATTCTGTGATAACGATCTGAGGGCCTTGGGACATCCTATTATACTAAGAAGGTCACAAAAATCCTCATCATGAGCTTTCGGAGCTATTTTAAAGCTTGGCAATAAGATACATTGTGTTTTTGGCTGCAATTTTCTTTACCAGCGTGATCAGTTGAAGCATCTTTTAAGATTTCAGGGTAGAAGACAAAGGAATGGGCAATTATCATACGGGGATATCAGAATGGGCAATGAAGTATAAATTTGCATTTGTAGTATATATGTACTCACGCGTTTTACGAGGTCTTCATTGAAACATCGCCGAATACCCAGTAGTACTACGTTTGGGACGAACATATTTTTCGTTAGATATTTTGAATATAAACTATTTGATTCGATCTTGGTCAAGAAGCGCAATCAAGCCTTGTCTCATATTCTTGTTTGTTTTGTATGGGCTTTTCAATCTAGATAGGCTAACGAACAAATTAATTAAGACTGCAGCCTTCTGTTTACTGTTGCTTGCTTGAGTAGTTTACAAACCTTTAAAGATTTCCACAGCCCGAGGAAGTAATTTTGCAAAATAAATATTATCCTCGTCATTGGAAAATTTCCAAGTCTGGTTTGGAAAGGAAAAGAAGTGAATTATACGATAAGTAAAGCAAATACGGGAGAAAATAGACATGTATTAAAAATTATAAAATCAAAAGAAAGTACAGCCCAAGAGACCCCTTCTTCAAAAAAAGAAGAAAACGTTTCTGGGAGTCTTTTAAAGAAGCTGTACTTGATATTGTTCTGTTTCACTTTCTAATCGTAAGTCTAAGAATGCTTTTCCTCTAAATCCTTGGATGACCCCTGGTCTCCGTATGAGTTGTAGGAGTAAAAATAAGCTCTGGATGGCCTTTAAGTCTGCTAGCCCCTCAGCGACAGCTATTTACTTTCAGTGATTTAAAATTTATAGGAATATTTACAATTCTGTGTGTCGAAATGTCAAGTCCCAGTATTATTTTAATAGTTTTTCAGGTTGTGGTAAAGATATAAGAAAAACTTGGCAGGTTATAAATTCTGTGCTTAGGCCCTCTTTTCAGTCACCATCGGTCCCTTCTTTTTTGTATCTTGATGGCATAATTATCGAAGGTGAACTGAATGTTCAATATGCATTTACTTCATATTTTGCGAATATAGGTAAAAGGACCGCTTCGGCTGTTAGTTCTTCTCCTTCAAGATCCAAATTCAGGTCTTATCTTGGGCCACCTTATATGAAGTCAATGTTTTTGGAACCAGCAATGGAGAAAGAAATTACTAAAATTGTTATAAGATTGAAAATTCTTCGTCGTCTGGCCCTGATAATATTCCTACCAAAGTAATTAAGTTCATACTTCCTTCCATTATTTCTCCCTTAAGGAAACTTATTAACATCTCCTTTCAGCATGATATTTTCCCGAGTAGTCTCAAGCGTGCTCGACTCATCATATTATATGGGGGGGGGACACGAAATGATCCAGCCAAATTATCGGCCTATTTGTGTTTAGCAAAATATTTGAGAAGGTGATGCTTTCTCGTCTTAATAATTTTCTTACTACTAAAGATTTTTTTCACGATTTTCAATTTGGCTTTCGAGCAAATCATTCAACTGAGCATGCTTGTGCAGTTGTACTGAATTATCTTCACTCTGCCCTAGACACCCTTTGGTTCCTGCTGCTTTGTTTCTGGATGTTCGTAAAGCTTTTGATTCTTTAACCCACATTGTTTTTCTATTTAAACTTTCTCAGTTTGGAGTAAGAGGTAGTGCGTTTTATTGGTTCGAGTCTTTCATGTCTGGTAGAATTTCTGTTGATTCGTTTTTTCGCTCACCATCAAGTGTTGGCCAGGGGGTTCCCCAAGGGTCAGTTTAAAGGGCCGGTACTGTTTTTAGTTTATGTAAATGACCTAATTTTTGCAGTTAGAAATAAAAATCCTCTTTATTGCTGTCGTCCAACATTCTCCCGTACCCATAACCATAGTTTGCATGCCTCGGATTCCCTTGTTACTTTTGCCGATGATACCACCCTTATTACTTCTGGGAGAACAGAGGATGAGGTTCTTACAAAGTTAGTGGACCTCTTCGAGAAAGTTTCAATTTGGTTTGATGCTAGCTCTCTTGCCTTAAATGTTTCTAAAACTAGTTTTTTTTAGTTTTTTCTCGTATATTAATTAAAAAAAATTTCCGAAAAATAAGTTTTTCAAAGAAAAGTAAAGGCCATTTTAAACTTAAGCTCAGGAGATACAAATACCTGTTAAAATTCAAACTCAAAACGACCAGAAATTACTATTAAAGAATAAATGAAACCCAAAACGAACAGAAATTAAATAAACAATCATAGCAAAAAACATACAACAAGTAATAATATAAATGAATATATAGATCTTAAAGCGAGTAATGCTTAGATTGAATATGAAAATCAAGCTTAAAACGAAAACAAATATTTTGCTATTAAAGTATAATTGAAACTTAAAACGAACAGAAATTAAACAACAATCAATGCGAACAAACATACAATATATATTAATGTAAATGAATAAATAAATCTTCAAACGAGTGAAACTTAAATTGAATATCCAAATCAATTTTGAATCGAATAAAAATAACTACAAACAAGAGTTTGGGTATCGCCTCACTGCAGAAGCCTAAAACCTGCTTGATTTTCATATTCAATCTAAGCATTACTTGTTGTATGTTTTTTGCTATGATTGTTTATGTAATTTCTGTTCGTTTTGGGTTTCATTTATTCTTTAATAGTAATTTCTGGTCGTTTTGAGTTTGAATTTTAACAGGTATTTGTATCTCCTGAGCTTAAGTTTAAAATGGCCTTTACTTTTCTTTGAGAAACTTATTTTTCGGAAATTTTTTTTAAATTAATTTTTGTTCGTTTTTGATTGCAAAAAGTTTCAAGTTTTTATGACATGGGGGGGGGTGCTTACTGTCCGATTATTCTTGACTTTAAAAAACGGATCTAGAACTTTCAATTTAAATCGAATGAGGCTTTTTTTCAAAGTCTATACGATTACCTCTTTGAGAAAAACCTTATATATGAACAATAAACAGCTTGCATAACTTGTGGACAGCGATTGACAACAATGAATGGATAGAAAAAATAGCTCCAATAAGGGGGTTTAGACCATTTCACTTGCTGACACAAAGGGATCACGACTGTTTGGAATTGACCTTAATAGGATTTTGTGTGCCAAAGCAATTTTATATCTATCTCAGAGTATGTATTTTAACCTTATAATTGGATAATTATAATAGATTCCCTATGTATTCTTCCCATACAAAACCCCTTTCCATAAGTTAAAAACCCGCTTTAATAAGTTATGCCCTGCCTACCCCCGGGCCCTGGTGGGCTGTGCCGACCCCGGAGTTTTTTGTTATCAGAACTTTGAACTATTTTAACAAAATTTTAATCTCAAAATTTTTATCTGATGCATTTAGGGCGTGGAGGAGGGGGGGGGGGAGGGGTTGTCACCCTCCAATCTCTTTTGACTCTTAAAAAGTAAACAAGAACTTTCAATTTTCAGTCAAATGAGACCTCTCCAAATTTTATACAACCATCCCTTCCATAAGAAATAATGGGAAGGATTCGGAGAATTCTTAAATTACAACTCTTGCCCTGAGGACTGTGGGGGAGTTGTCATTCTCAAAGACCTAATTTATAGAACTTAAAACTACGTTTAATAAAATGGCTGTCTCAAAATTTTCATGGGATGTGTTTGGGGAAAAGGTGGGCGTGAGAGGGGGGTTAGTTGCCCTCCAATCACTTTCGACTATTAAAAAGGGCACTATCCCTTTGAATTTCCAATCGAATGAGCCTTTTTTGAAGTTTCTACGACAACGCCTTCTATAAAAACCTTATATGCCCCCAGGTCATATCTTAAAACCCTTGCCCTGAAGGATGTGGGGGAGTGTCCTCCTCAAAAACATATTTTCTATCTGGAAATCAACTACGCTGAACAAAATGGCTATCTCAAAATTTTGATTAGATGTGTTTGAGGGAATGATGGGCGTCGGGGGGGGGGGGCTAGTTGCACTCCAATCACTTTCGACTATTAAAAAGGGCACTTGCTCTTTAATTTCCAATCGGATGAGCCTGTTTTGAAGTTTCTACGACAACTCCTTCTATAAAAACCTTATATGCCCCCAGGGCATATCTTTAAACCCTTTCCCTGAGGGTTGTGGGGGAGTTTCCTCCTCAAAAACATATATTCTATCTGGAATCAACTACGCTGAATAAAATGGCTATCTCAAAATTTTGATTCGATGTGTTTCGGGAAATGATCGGCGTGGGGGGGGGCTAGTTGAACTCCAATCACTTTCGACTATTAAAAGGGCACTAGCCCTCTAATTCCTAATCGAATGAGCCTGTTTGAAGTTTCTACTACAACGCCTTCTATAAAAACCTTATATGCCCCGAGGGCATAACTTGAATTCCTTGCCCTGAGCGTTTTGGGGGAGTGTCCTCCTCAAAAATATATTTTCTATCTGGAAATCAACTACGCTGAACAAAATGGCTCTCAAAATTTTGATTGGATGTGTTTGGGGGAATAATGGGTGTAGGGGGGGGGGGCTAGTTGCCCTTCAATCACTTTTGACTATTAAAAATGGCGCTAGCCATTTGAATATCCAATCGAATGAGCCTTTTTTGAAGTTTCTGCGACAACGCCTTCTATAAAAACCCTATATCCCCAGGGTATAAATTAAAACCCTTCCCCTGAGGGTTGTGGGGGAGTGTCCTCCTCAAAAAGATATTCTATCTGGAAATCAACTACGCTGAACAAAATGGCAATCTCAAAATTTTTATTGGATGTGTTTGGGGAAATGAATCCTTAAATTACAACTCTTGCCCTGAGGGCTCTGGGGGAGTTGTCATCCTCAAAGACCTAATTTTCCAGAACTTAAAAACTACGTTTAATAAAATGGCTGTCTCAAAATTTTGATTGGATGTATTTTGGGAAAAGGTGGGCGTGAGAGGGGGGTTAGTTGCCCTCAAATCACTTTCGACTATTAAAAAGGGCACTAGCCCTTTAATTTCCAATCGAATGAGCCTTTTTTGAAGTTTCTACGACAACGCATTCTATAATAACCTTATATGCACCCAGGGCATAACTTAAAACCCGTGCCCTGAAGTTTGTGGGGGAGTGTCCTCCTCAAAAATATATTTTCTATCGGGAAATCAACTACGCTGAACAAAATGGCTATCTCAAAAGTTTGATTGGATGTGTTTGGGGGAATAATGGGTGGGGGGGGCTAGTTGCCCTCCAATCACTTTCGACTATTAAAAAGCGCACTAGCCCTTTAATTTCCAATCGAATGAGCCTTTTTTGAAGTTTCTACGACAACGCGTTCTATAAAAACCTTATATGCCCCCAGGGTATAACTTAAAACCCTTGCTCTGAGGGTTGTGGGGGAGTGTCCTCCTCAAAAATATATTTTCTATCTAGAAATGATCTATGCTGAACAAAATGGCTATCTCAAAATTATGATTGGATGTGTTTGGGGAAATGATGGGCGTGGGGGGGGGGGGGGGGGGCTAGTTACACTCCAATCACTTTCGACTATTAAAAAGGGCACTAGCCCTTTAATTTCCAATCGATTGAGCCTGTTTTGAGGTTTTTACGACAACGCTTTCTATAAAAACCTTATATGCCCCCAGGGCATAACTTAAATCCCTTGCCCTGAGGGTTGTGGGGGAGTGTCCTCCTTAAAAATATATTTTCTATTTGGAAACCAACTGCGCTGAACAAAATGGTTACCTCAAAATTTTGATTGGATGTGTTTGGGGGAATGATGGGCGTGGGGGGGGCTATTTGCCCTCCAATCATTTTCGACTATTAAAAAGGGCACTAGAACTCTCGATTTCCAATCGAATGAGCCCCTTCTGAAGCTTCTACGACGACCCCTTCCTTCCGACCCCTTGCCTCTGATATCAGGCTTATCTCAATTATCTGACATTCATATAACCAAAGGCTTTATTAGTAGACCAAATCATGGCCATGTCCGTTTCCTAGGAATCCTCCTAGATGAAAATTTATCTCTTGAACACCATATTGATTTGATTAAAATGAAGGTATGCAGAAACCTCGGTATTCTAAGAAAACTCAAACATATTTTTCCAGGACCAATTCTAAGAATCCTATTTCATAGCTTAATTCATCATTATGTTTCCTATTGTCAGTCATATGGATGTCTACTTTCCTTTCTTTTCTCAAACCGCTTTCGAATACTTACGATAAAGCTATAAATCTTATCGAGGATGTAAATCGTTCGGCAACTAAACCGTTACTTGATATTAAAAAACTTTATATTCTTTCCTGTGCGTCTTTCGCTTTTCTTCAGCTCCATGGTGATATTCCTAGGTCCCTTAG
>JAQQPU010001489.1:0-11856 GCA_029168905.1 Artemia sp. Kazakhstan ARC1039 | reverse complement strand
CGTAACTTTTGATGGGTAAGATTAAACTTAATGAAACTTATATATTTGAAATCAGAATTAAAATCTGATTCTTTTGATGTATCTATTGGTATCAAAATCCCGTTTTTTAGAGTTTCGGTTACCATTGAGCCGGGTCGCTCCTTACTTACAGTTCGTTACCACGAACTGTTTGATTCTCGCCTTTGGCTTAATTTCTGATCTTTTTTAGTTGTATTTCTCCATTCATATTATTTTGTTTTGTTCTAAACTTGACCTCTTAATATGAGTTGATATCTGCTGGTTTAGTCATAAAAACACTTTATGTTTTAATTAATTAGTTTTTGTATCTAATTTCCGTTTTTTCCACATATTTTATATCTCTATTAGTAGTGGTAATGAGGGTTAATAAGTTTTGTTCACATAGCTGGCTGGCTGGTTTTCAACTCTAGGAATGTATCCACTTAACTC
Organism: Artemia sp. Kazakhstan ARC1039; assembly: GCA_029168905.1. Taxonomy (NCBI): domain Eukaryota; kingdom Metazoa; phylum Arthropoda; class Branchiopoda; order Anostraca; family Artemiidae; genus Artemia; species Artemia sp. Kazakhstan ARC1039. The sequence continues at coordinate 11,409 of JAQQPU010001489.1, read as the reverse complement.
TCTCCCATCATATACAAGATATATTTTTAGTGACTCCCGACAAAGAAACTCAAAATTCGAGCAATATTTTTATTTTTCTGTATATTATGGCACACAAGGGAAAAACAGTTCAAATACTTTAAAAAAATCAGAAATGACACTCTATCCTTCAGTGGGAATTGAGGGTACAGCACATCACAATCATTTGCCGTGTTTTATGTTAGCTTTGAAGTCTGACACCGCTGTTTGGTGTAATTCTGGTGATGTTTGGTTTCCTTTTTTAGTTAGTTCCCTCTTGTTTAAAGTCATAAATTTTGCTCTTTATCTTTTCTTTTTTTTAGTTTAAATTTCTTTTTCTTTTAGTTTATTTTAAATAGTTGATATATGCGTTCATAGTAGTAGGCCTAACAGTGGTGTCGTTAGGGGGAGGACAAGGGGGGCAGTTGCCCCCCCCCCCAGTAATTTGGATAAAAATATTATATAGATCATGCCCCTTAACTCTCTGGATGTGGGCCCCTCTTACCCCCCCCCCCCCTCCAATAAAATGTTGGAGCTACGCCCCTGAGTAGTAATGCTGGTTAACACGTTTGAATAGAAAAGGTCGTAGGCTGGCTCTCACATTTTGAAAAGCAATAACTTAACTTTCCCTACTCGAATGATAAAATGTCATTAGGGACTCCCCATGGTTCAGGAAATTACTTCACAAGATCAACAGCTGGAAGGGTTGTCACCAAGAAAATATTTGACGGCTATCACTAGGTTTAATTACTGTTTCCAATTAAACGGAGTTATTTACAGTGCTGTGTCTGTGTCAAGAAGGTAATTGAATAACCCATATATGAGAGTATTTCATCAGTTTTTGGCTGATATAGTCTTCATTCCAATACCTCATTGAAAAGAGTTGTAAATATACAAAAAGTATTTTAACGTATGAAGCTAAGAGAGGAACGAAATAATAAATGATAAATAAAACCAAAAAAGGGTGAGAAAACGAGGATTTTGTCAGCCAGTGGTAAAATATGAAGATGAAAAACCAGCAAATATTTCGACAAGGACCTCCGCCAAGTCGTCATCAGTGCTAAAAAAACATAAAAAAAAACGAAAAAAAAGCAACAAGATTCTAACCTTTTAGAGTTCACTACACAAGATCCGAAAAAACACTGAATGAAACACTTATTTATCATTTATTATTTCCTTTCCTCTCTTATCTTCATACGTCATGTATAGCCAGTGCGGTCTTAGAAAGTATTTAAAATGTATTTTTTTAGCATTAATATAACACCTTTAGAAAACGAGGACAAAATTTGCAATTCATTTAGAGAGGTTGAAATATGTCAGATTTGTTCTTTCTTTTCAACTAAGCACTTTCATTTGAATATCATGCTTAACATAAAATTTGGATAATTTGGATAATTTATTGCAAATGTATTTGACGGTAAATTTGTTGTGCGGGTAGGTAAAGAAACATCGAGGGAAATATTTACCAGGTTAGGGGTAAAACGAGGTTGTACTTTGTCTCCGATGTTATTTTCGTTGTATAATAATGACATTGAAAGCTATTTAAGGGAAAGGAAAGTAAGGGAATTGGAATTATTTGATAAAACATTGTATGCAGTTTTGTACGCCGATGATATAGTTTTATTGGCAAATAGTAGAGAGAATCTGCAGCATTCATTAGAGACTGTAGAAAAGTATTTTAAAGAAAAGAGACTGGTTTTAAATCTAGAGACGTCAGCATTAATGGTTTTTGCAAGGGGAGCGAAGACATCTGAAGAAAAGGTTAGTTACGGGAGGAGAGTTATAAAAGTAGTGAAAGAGTATGGTTACCTAAGCTGTCGACTTGTTAAAATATTAATAGGGCTAGATAAAAAATGTAATAGAATTGTTATAAAGGGTGACCTGGGTCTTTTTAGTTTAAGAAATAAACGATAAGTACGCATGGTAGGTTATTGGGAAAAAATTATTGCTATGCCAGATTATCGATTAACAGAAATTGCTTTCAATGAAATGCTATTGGTCAAAGGAAAAGATTCTTGGCCTGTGCAAATTAAGAGTATACTAGACAAATGTGGGCTATCAGGCTGGTGGAATGATGGCATTGGACCAGAAGTGGAAACTGGATTGATTGCAAAAGCTGCGGAAAAAGTGCTACAGGATCAAGAGATCCAGGTTTGGCAATAAGACAAGGATAAGTCACAATCCCTTGGAATGTATAGAAACATTAAGAAAGCCTGGGGAGAAGAAATATATATAAAATTATGGCTCCAAAATGATACTTTAAAATAGGTCTTATTAGTAAGAGGGAATTTTATGCCGCTTGAGGGGAGAAGAAAGTATTTAGGGAGGGTTAAGGTACGGAGTGGTCCCTTCTCTTGTTCGATGTTCGGGGAGTCTGAAGATATAGAACATTTTGTGTGTTATCGTGAAGAACTGAAGGTACTTAAAAGGGAAATTTTTGGGAGGGATGTCATGGATAGAAGGTGTTTAGAAAATAAAATAAGAAGTAGTTGCAAAGCGGATATTAGGAATTTGGGAAATTTTGTGAGTGTGGGGATGAGACATAGGGAGGGTTTTCTATCGTAGTGTTATTTTCAAAAGTGTTTGAACTTATTATTATGTTTTATACGTTTTGTAGTATTTGTATTATCCATGGCCCATGGGGCTTTTGTGAGAAGTATATCTATATTTATATGTTTATCTATATACTACTCATGGACTATTTGTTGGCAATTGCTAAAGCCGTGTTTTCAGGCTCAGGCTCAGCGGGTTCAAACACGGGTTGTTCTCGTCTAGTACATCAAGCGTTTTTACAAAGCGGGTTCTTGAGGAAAACACGGGGTTGAAACTCCGAACCCGCTGAAACTAGACGAAAAACTAGAAACTTGAAACTAGACGAGAACGACCCGTGTTCGAACCCGCTGAGCCTGAAAACACGGCTTAAATTTGTCTTGCTTATACTGTTGAAGCCTTTGTTGAAAGCTGAAGCATCCTAACCGAGGGGTTAGCGCATTAGACTTGAAATCATTTGTCCTAGAGGACAGGGATTCGAGTTCTGGTGGACAGGGATTCAAGTTCTGAGTTTTTTATTTGGAACTTGAGTCAGCAGTGTGACACTGTAAACTCAGCTTTAAATGGGTATCTAATCAGCTATAAATGGGTACCTAAAGAATTATGGGGGTGAAACACGGAAAGCGTCAGACAATTTTCCCTCAACCCCGTATTGCACTCCTGGCCAAAGGCAGAGAATCAGGAGATCAGTGCTTGCGCTACGAGAAATAACGGACAATATCCGGAATTTTTTTTTTTGTTAAAGTCAAAATTAATCTTGAAGGAAAGGCTCTTAATCAAATTTTGTTGAAATGATGAAAGAAAATTCTGAGAGATTGTATACTTGTAAAATTATGTGCAACATGCGATGCATTTCACGTCAGACAAAAATTTCCCATGCATGGAACAAGGAGGCATAGTTTAGCAGAAGTGTATCAATGGTATAGACGGAATGTGTAAGGCACTGTAGAAAGAGTGCCACTCTCAGACGTACACCACAGACAGAGACTGAGAAGCCCTTAAAAATTCTTCATCAGAAATGCTAACGAAATAAGGATATATAAGGTTTGTTTTCACTGTCATTACATTCTAACAGACAACTTATAGAACAATTTTTCTTCTGATGCTTCATTTCCTTCTCAGACACAGTAGTACATAAGAAAGTAGTTTCCATCTAATAAGAAAAGTATCTGCTGCAGGCCTTCATTTCTTTCATAAAGGAAAAGTTTTATAAGATATGTGTATCCACAAGGCAATATTTTAAAGAAAAAATGTAAATATACATAACCCGTCTAATGAAACGTATTTTTTAGAGATTATATACAGAGAATCTATATTGTGTATGCTTCATACGAAGTAGATGCAAATCTAGGACTAATCATTCCGTATTTGTTGATTGAAAAGAAGCTTTTTGTATTTTCATTGAAAATAATTGAAAAAACGACAAATTTGCCCCCCCCCCCCCTACACATTGACAAATACATAGCATGTCCTCCTGTATTCGTATGAATTTATTAAACGAACAGGCATTGGGGAAGGGAAGTCAAACTAGAAGCTATACTAAAAGGTATAGGTAGAAATTTTACTTATAGAAACTACTTCAAATGTTGCTAAAATTGTACATAATTCACTGCACATGAATCGGATTGACGCTCATTTTTTTTATTTATTGTAAATTGACTGTGATTAAATTAGGTTTGAAGAAAGGGGATATTTTGGGCCTAAACCCCTGACACTTCAAAATTCTTTGAATTTCTGGGCATTTTCTAATATTAATTTACAAAAAACTTTCCAAAAAAGAAGTTTTTCAAAGAAAAGTGATGACCATATTAACTTTAGGATCAGAAGGAATAGATACCTGCATTAACTCAAACTCAAAAAGACCAGAAATCATAGACAGTGCAATCGCGCTGCCTAAGTAAAGAACGATGTTGGCACAATGTATTATTTTTTCGTTTTTTTTTATACCAGGGCACTTGGAATCTAAGGAGTTGTTGTAGAAACTTGGAAGAGGGCTAATTCGATTAGAAATTGGAATGGCTAGTGCCCTTTTTGTGATTGGAAGGCAACTAACAACCTTTCCAGGCCCAGCATTTCCCCAAATACATCCACTCAAAATTTTGAGATAGCCATTTTGTTCAGCGTAGTTGATTTACAGATAGAAATTATCTTTTTAAGGAGGACACTCCCCAAATTTATAGAAAACATTGTCGTAGAAACTCAAAAAGGGCTCATTCGATTGAAAATAGAAAGGAAAAATGCCCTTTTTAATAGTCGAAAGTGATTGGAGGGCAACTAGTCCCCCTCCAACGCCTTTTAATGCTAATTCCAAATAAGGCATCTCAGCAGTATTTCAAGAACGACTGAGGGTATTATGTCAAACATTCGGGACTACTTCTGCTCTTAAAATTTAACAAAATCAAAATAGCGTAAGTGTATCCAAGCTATCAAAGAAAGTAAACCGATTTTTTTTGCGAATGGTATCAAGTTATCTATTTCAGGTCAACTAGAGGAGGTATGAAACTAAATTAAACACTACTATTTGTGTACGGATTTTTAAAAGGGTGTATATTGCTAAAATTGCTGAAAATTATTCTCCAGCATACAAATAGCAGGCCAAACTATAAAGTCTTAAAAAAAGAAAAGATTTAAAGTATTATTTTTTTTCCCTGAAAAGACTATGTCCATATAAAACGAACAGAAATTAATTAAAAAAACATTTTCAAAAGAAAAAATTCAAAGAAAAGTAAAGAACTCAATTAAACCAAATAGATTTCAACCCTAGACTTGAGGGCTGTGAGGGGGTTGTTACCCTCAAAGACATAATTTCAGGACCTTTCAACGAATTTAAAAACAGGCTATCTCAAAATTTTGATTGGATGTGTTTGGGGAAATGGTGGGCATAAGAGGGGGTTACTTGCAATCCAATCATTTCCACTATTAAAAAGGGCACTAGCCGTTTCAATCCAACGCTTCCTTTTTGAAATTTCTACGAAAACGCTTTCAATAATCAAAAAAATATATACCCCAAGGGCATAGCTTACAACCCTTGCCCTTAGGGCTGGGGGGGGGGGGGGGGGGGGGGGTTCATCCTCTAAAACATAACATCCAGACTTTTTAACTACGTCTAACCAAATGGCTATCTCAAATTTTGATTGGATATGTTTAGGGAAATGATGGGTGATAGAGGGGTGTTAGAGATCCTCCAATCATTTTCGACTATTAAAAAGGGCACAAGCCCTTCGAATTTCCAATCGAATAAACCCTTTCTGAAGTTGATGCAACACTACTATCTATAAAAACCTTGTATGCCCCCAGTGCATAACTTACAACCCTTTTCCCGAGGGCTCTAACGGGGTTATCATCCTGAAAGACCTAATTTCTAAAACTTTTAAATACGTTGAAAAAAATGGCTATCTAAAAATTTTGATTGGATGTTTTTTGGGAGAAGGTGGGCATGAAAGGGGGTTTAGTTACCCTTAAATAACTTTTGACTTTTAAAAAGGGCACTAGCCCTTTGAATTTCCAATCGATTGAGCCCTTTTTCAAGTCTCTACAACAAAGCTTTCAATAAAAACCTTACATGCCCCCAGGGCATAACTTAAAACCTTTACCCTGCAGGCCGTGGGGGAGTGTCACCCTAAAAGATATAATTTCCGGACCTTTCAACTACTTTGAATAAAATGGCTATCTCAAAATTTTGATTGGATGTGTTTGAATAGATGATGGGCGTGGAAGGGGTGTTAGTTGCCTTCCAATCACTTTCGACTATTAAAAAGGGCACTTCCAGTTTCCAATCAAATAAGCCCTTTTTCAAGTTTATACGACAAAGCTTTCTATAAAAAATAAACCTTATATGCGTCCAGGGTATAGCTTACAACCCTTGCCCCGAGGGCTGTAGAGGGGTTGTCATCTTCAAAGACCTAACTTGCAGAACTTTCATCTACGTTGAACAAAATTGCTATCTCAAAATGTAGATTGGGTGTGTTTTGGGAAAAGGTTGGCGTGAGAGGGGGTTAGTTGCCCTCCAATCACTTTTGACTATTGAAAAGGGCACTAGCCCTTTGAATTTCCAATCGAAATAGCCATTTTTGAAGTTTCTACGACAATATTTTCTATAAGAACCTTATATTCCCCCAGTGCATATCTTATAACCCTTGCCCTGAGGGCTGTGAGCGACTGTCCTCCTCAAAAACATAATTTCTAACTGGAAATCAACTAGGCTGAACAAAATGTCTTTCTCAAAATTTTGATTGGATGTGTTTGGGGAAACTGTTGGTGCGGATGGGGTGTTAGTTGCCTTCCCATCACTTTCGACGGTTAAAAAGGGCACAACCCACTCCAAGTTCCAATCGAATGAGCCCTTTTCAAAGTTTCTACGACAACTCCTTTGATACAAAGTGCCCTGGTCTAAGAACAAGAACCAAAAAAATAATACATTGTGTCAACATTGTTCTTTACTTAGTCAACGCTATTACGCTGCAAATGATTATGATTCGATAGATTATCACCTATCACCTGACACAATCGAAAGACTGGTAAATAAAAGCAATCCCCCATCTATTTCACTTCTTTATAACAGTGAAGATGAAGAGAAACAAAATGTACAAATACCAGGCACCGTTGAGAATCCAAATTTATCAGAGAGGGATAGTTTCACATGGATGAACCATCTTTCTCCCAACACACTTGAGGGCATGCTATCAGGTCGGAGGCTATTCCTCCTCCATCTATATAATCAAACTTCCCTCACAGTGAGAGTGATGAGGAGGGGGAAGGAAAAACAGGTGCTGGCTCACCCCCAGCTTTACCTGATTTGTATTTAACGGATACCGCTTTGCGCAACATTCATGTTTATAGGGCTGAGTTTGGGGGCCCATTCAACTCCCTTACAAATGTTAGTATCCATACGGATCCGATTGACCTAGCGCACTCCTATGTCAGGAATATTTGGGCCCTTCTTTAAAACCTTATGCAGGGGTGGAGGGTAGAGACAGCATTAAAGCATCCAGCACGCTTAAAATAACTCTTTAAATGCAAGTACGGGTGATTCACGCGATTATCATCTTGAAACGAAGATGCAGACGCTTCATCCGGACTTACATAATTTTTGAGGATGTTTTTTTTTCGGATTGGATAGGGGAAGCTTTGAATAGGATGGAGGGGTACAATGAAAATGGGCGCGGGCTGGTATTTTTATTTATTGAAAAATTAGAGGTTAATATAACTGAACTTAAGAAGAATTTTTTAAGGGGTGGAGAGGGAGTGGGGAGCGAAAATTTAAAAATATAATGCGAATTTGAGGGGTTGGAAAGGTCTACATCACTTTCGTTTAGATACGGGCTATGAGGGTTTCAAACATTCAGTCCTTGTTGCCGGGCATAAACCAATGAAGATGAATGGTATTAGCAAGACATATTTTGACGGGCTGGCAATCAATGGTGGTGGGAAGGGTGCAGAGTTTCCTAAAATTGATCTAATTGTTTAAAGAAACATTATCCTGTTATACTAAAGGGAATAGATATTTTTGAGCGGGCAAACGAGCATTTAAAGATTAGGGCTAGAGTGTTGCAGTCTGATGAAGAATATGAAGAAGGGGAACTTAGTAATAAAAAAGGGGTAATATGTTCCGTAAGGGGTCCGTCCATTGAATCAGCGAAACGCTGGGTATGGCTTCTTTACGAACTTGCCAAAGCTCCTGATTCAATTGGACATTCCTCCCCCGTATCCTATATTAGTTGAATTTTAATTGAGGGTAAGAAACAAAGCTCACGTCATTGCTGTCCAATGTGTTTATCTAGATTCAATACTGAATTAACATTAAATAATCACTTGAAACAATGCAAGCGTCATGGATACCGGTCCGTGGATACAGGAGACAATGCCACCTTGCCCTTCAAAAGTTTTCAGAACACTGTCCGGCAGAGCAGCAAGATGACATTAAACATTGAGACTGCACTCACGAATGTGTATGATCCCTCAAATTTGAATCGTGTTAAAGAACACGAAGCCATTGCAATCTCTTTTGCCCTTGTGTAAAGAGACTCTAGTAAGACTTTGTAATTGGTAGATTTGCTTGAGACGTTGGTGGAGAAGATTATGTTGGCACAGCTATGGCTGTTCTTATTAAAACAGCAAATAAGATACCTAAGCCAAACACATTATCCAATGAATCTATCACCAGAAGACGAGTTGTCTATTAAAAATCAAGCTATTTGCAGGGTTTATAAGAAAAAATTATTGAAGGGCATGTGAAAGTCCGCGAACATGACCATTTGTGGCAAGAAATTTCATCGGGAGAGAGTGACTTTTGAGGAAGTGCGAATAATTCGTGTAATGTAAATGTTAAGAAGCAATATTTACTACCGGTTTACATGCACAATTCCAAATAAGATCTGAAATTCATATTACCGGCGTTGATTCAATTGCAAGAAGGTGAAGTTTTATATGGCCCATGGGTAGATGGTTCTTTTTCATATAACATCATAGCTAAGTCATCTCAAAAGTTGATAGTCTTAAAATTGAAATAGAAAACAATTGATAATGGTTAAATGTACTTGAATGAAATCTGTTTCTTAGATTCCTATAATTTCTTCCCCAAAACTTTAAGCCAATTGATTCAATTACAAAAAAGCGATGATTTTAATAGTTTCTCCCTCCTTAAACAGCACTTTCCAGATGAGGAAATGTATGATTTATTAACATCTAAGGGCATATACCCGTACGAGTGCTACAGCACCGCCTCGAAGCTAAGTGAGAAAAAACTACCACCCATTGCAGAGATTTATGATTCACTTGACGATCGTCAATGCACAACTGCCGACTATGAAGTTGCCAAGAGAGTTTGGGCTAAGGATTGGGGGGGGGGGTGTAAAAGTGGGCGGGAGTATTGTAAAATGTACCAGGAAACTGAAGTATTGAAGTTGTTGGATGTTGTCTGTAAAAACACTGTTGTCTGATAAAATTTAAGAAGAATTTGGGTTGGATATAGGGCCTCATTTTTAAAATCTTCATCTGGTGATGGATTTAATCCTTAAAATTAGTGGAGTTGAAATAGGTCTGATCGACGACGTGGATCAGTACTTATTTGTAGAGAGATCCATGCGGGGAGGTAATGTTTTCCACGGGGATCGTATCCTTGAAACGGGCCAGATTGGACAACGTAGCGGTTTAAAGTCGAATGCCGTTTTATTGGATATGAATTCCTCTTGTTCGTCGCTAATGTCTCAGTTTTATTTGCCGCGTGTGAGTTACCAATGGCTTTACAATCCTTCTGCTCTAGATTTCCCAAATATTCACACTGTTGAGGAGAATGGACCACAAGGATGGTTTTTTGAAATTGATGGAAAAATACCTCTGGAACGTCATGATTCGGTAAAAGACTTTGTTTTTCCATGCATAAATAGACCGATGCCTAGGGACTCTTTGAGTACCTACAAATTATCTTTTCTAGAGAATAAAGGTATGCGCTGGACACCTCCAAAGCAAAAGCTTATTTCCAACCTTGAACCGAAACGGAATATTGTTGTACACCACATTCTTTTGCGGTGGATGTTGTCCAACGGTTTCAAGGTCACAAAGATTCATAGACCCCTCTAATTTGATCAAAAACCTTACATGAAGACGCTTGTCGACAATTTTATCCAGAAACGGTCTGAAGCAAAAACAAAGGTCGAAAAAGAGTTCTTTAAACTTATTTTGAATTCGGCCTTTTTTAAAATGTGCGAGAGTGTGCGTAACAGGGGTCGTTGTGGCGTTATAACCGACCAAAAGAATGTGCCGAACCATTGCATATCCGAACTTAATATCCTTCACGATCATAGACTCCAATATGGTCCTACTACATAGAAAGAAAAGAAAAGTAGTTTAAAAAAAACATTGCCGCAGCCAGTGCCAATTTAGAAATTTCAAAGAAACTCATATTGGAGTTTTATAACAATGTGTGGAAGCCCTAATGGCATAGGGAGGGAAAAATCCAAGTGTACTACGGGGATACAGATTCATTATTGTTGAAACTTAAAACAGACAATCCGAGACGGAGAATTAAAATTAAAATCCGAGACGGGGAGCGACTTGGTATCCCACGGTGTGTTTCCTGGTCCAAAGGTGTACTGCTTGGAAACACGCAATGAGGTTACCAGAAAAAAGTGACACTATTTAAGGAAAAATTTTACCATGAGTGTTTATAGGAACTGTATGGAAAATAATTTAGTTCCAAGAGCGAGTGTCATGGCCATTTGCTTTTTATAATTCATAGAAACTATACAGCTCGGCTTGAGAAAAATGCCATGTCTACCATATCGGACAAATTCTATGTACGCAAGGACGGTGTGAGGGTACTACCACACTGTCACTACCTTACTTCAGATCGAGTTGAATGTATAAATTACAGGCACCAACTAGGTCTGGAGAAAGCCCTATAGTTAGGAAGGGCGTCACTGGGGGGGGGGAGCAGGGCCATTTTTCCGTCTCCATCTCAGCACTGCCTATTTTTTTTAATATCTAGTCATTTATATTTTTACATTTATATTTTATGTTTCTTTGTTCCGTAAAATGGTAATTTTAATGTGTTTATTTTAAAGTGTTTTATGTTTTACCATAACCACCCAGCTCTTTCGCGGGCCCTCACCCTGGCACGAATACCTTCCATCCGCTGGCCGTCCCGTCGCGTTTGCTGACATGACCTCTGCAGCAGTGGCTAGCAAGTTATTATTTTAAAATGTTTCCCGCTGCCATTTAATATTCAAGTGTTTTTTTAAGTGTCTTCACTGTCATTGCATATATTAAATATATTATATATATTATATATATATATATATATATAGGATTCAAGTGTTTTTTTTAAGTGTCTTCACTGTCATTGCATATATTAAATATATTATA
>JAQQPU010001488.1:55583-77172 GCA_029168905.1 Artemia sp. Kazakhstan ARC1039 | reverse complement strand
AATTAGTCGAAAACCAAGTCGAAAATTAGTAAAACACCCCCCCCCGGAACAAAAATCCTGGATCCGCTCTTGCCTGACTGATTATAAATCGAATCAGGAAAACGGTCCTTCGACCCCCTTCAACAACAAGAAAAATCATATTTTTACATGGGGAGCACTGATGTGTCCTCTTTTTCTGTTCCTTTTTTTGTTTTTTTTTGTAAATTGTGTTTATTAGAGTTTAATTTTTTATAAATGCATAGTGGTTGGTTAATTTTCGGTTGTTGTTGATAAATAACTGATTTTAGTGAAATGTTTTTCTGATATCTGTTGAACGGTGAAGTCATTTGTTTTGTTTTTTTTTAATTTATAATACAAGAATTACTCTGAAAACCTGTTTATGACAACATTTGAAGTAACAAAGTGAAGAACGAGCTGCCCATAGTAACTGAAGATTTTAAAAACGCGTTTTGAAAAAAAACAAAAAACTATTAAGTGAGGAAGAATTACCATTTAGAGAGGATTCAGGAATAATAACCGTTTTTTCCCCATTAATCTTAATAGTAAAAACTTATTGTGAAAACAAACTAATAAGAATTTCGAAAAACAGTCTGAAACACCTCAAAAATGATGTAGGATTGAAATGAAAACTGCGTCGCTGTAGCCAAAACACAGCCAAAATCCCCATACAGAAGAATTAAAGTCCTCATTCTGAACGATTTCCGCAAGGGAAAAACTGCACCCTCATATGATATAACACACACATCTCTTGACAAGAGATGATGTAACATACCTAAATTTCGAAAAGTTATTTTTACTTTTAAGCGGCTTAGGTAAAACTGATAGCAGTAAAATAAGGTACAATTATTGACAAAAAATAACAACTATTATTGACAATGTGGTTCGTTCTTTACTTGGCTCCAGCTAAGAAAAAGTAAAAGGCTTTTTCCTTTGTGTTATATTATTCGAAAAAAAAAACAGACAAATTCTGGGGAAAACATATAAAATAATGTCATACTCATGGATGGAACAACTTTATAATGAACAACAGGAAAAAGAAAGATCAAGATCCTATGATATTTAATAGAAAAGACCCTATGCATTACTTTATTTTTTTTTAACCCACAGCTTCGTATATAAGAAGGTGTGGTCGCAGAAAATTAGAAGAGGGATCATTCGACTTATAGTAAAGAGTGATGTGGCATTTATGTACCTAACCAAGGAGGTAAAAAAACAAAGGAGAACAAAGTAAAACTGGAAGAAAGGAACAAAAGAATTTTTAGCATGGTCCCAGCGTCAAATGCGACCTAGTAAAGAGCAAACCCTAGACCGTAGCAACCGAAAATGTAAAAACGTGTTTCGAAAATTATTTACAAAACGCATTAGATGTGGCAAGTTCCTTTCAAATGAGCCCTCTCAGAACATACTACGACCACTGGATCAGTACAACCACTCCTAGTGAAAGGAGACATATATTTTATTCTCATGTGAAAGTGGTTTTCCTTGTTGTTCAAGGTAAGGGGTTGTAATTCTCCTATATGGAGTTTTCATCCGTAGTGATTCAAATAGTCTACTTCTCATTCTAATCCGACACCATTTTCGAGGGGCCTCAGGCTTTTTTTCAAAATACTAACAAATTTGTATTCATAATAAAGTTTTACCATTAAAATTAAGGTAAAAAATAGTTATCATTCATGAATTAGCTTCAAATGGAGATTCTTCCTCACTTGACAGTTTTTGTGTTTTTTTTTTCAAATGTTTCAAATGTCCGCCATCGCGCATGCGCGACTCTGACGTATACATCACGGTATGTTTATGGAAAAACCTGTGTTTTGCCAGGCAGCAACTGAACTAAGCTTTTGACGTATTTGCTCAGACCCTATACGCGTGTTATGAAATGTGTATCATATTTGGAAAAAGAAGACGCAACGGTATACAGTGCTGCAACCTAGTAAAGAACGAAGTTCAGCCCGTAATAGCCGGAAATTCAATAACTTAAAAAACTTGTTTGACACGAATGCGTTTTAGGCACTTTTTTGCATTCTTTGTTATGACTGTTCTAGTGCCAGTGAAGTAAATTGAAAGCCATGACTGGACCTCTGGGAAATATTTCTTTGCACCCCACTACTCCCCAGATTTTGTAAGAAATGAAGCTTGAAAGATATATTCTTGATTTTGAAAAGGGGAAAAAATGTCACACTAAGTCCCTTTGAGGCAAGGCCTTGGGGTTTCCCCCCCTCCTCCCTGCTCTGTGGCAGCATTTACGGTTCCCTTCTATTAAATGACACCTTTTCATCAAACTAAAGTAATAAACAAATAGCTTTCTGAAACCAAAACACGCCAAGTCTAAGCCTTTTGTTGTTACTTCTTTTCTAGTAATTCTGTAAATAACTTTCTATGAAATTTTTTAGGACTTGAACTCAGTTTTTCATTTTATTGTCTTTATTTTGAATTACCACTCCAAGAGCTATGTAGACAAAGACCAAGAGCTAGACCAACAACCCACGAAGTGGGCTCTTTTACCTAGTATATATTCTATATTTTTCTATATTTTTGAATGTCACAAAACTGGACGATAATTTTTTTTTTTCTGAAAATTGGCACAGTAACATTTCCTGGTGTAAGAAAACGATCGAGATAATTCACGAATTTGGAAAAATTATGTTTTTTCCTCCCAGAGCCCTTAATATATTTTTCTTAAATCGTCTACTAAAAGAAGTTAGAAGACCCAAGAACCGGAAAAACAACAACCGTAAAACTGATGGTTGACAGTTAGACCTGGGTGAGTGAATATCAATCACGTTATTACTATTCTCAAAGGTTCCACCCTGGGTTAATTTTCTCCTATTTGTATCAAATCTACATAAAGCGATTGTTTACATAATTAGCCGCCGTGCAGGTTGGCAGAACAGGTCAACTGAACTTTGAGTGATCTTAGCCAGATATTCTAATTAAAATAGTGTTATTTAGGATTGGGTTTTTAGTAAAGTAGTTTAATAAGTTCGATTCTCTTTATATACTTCAGGGGTACAAATTCGCGAATTGACTAGGCAAGAAAACAAAATGAAGGTTAATACAACTAAGTCTAGAAAAATTACAAAAAAAGGTTTTTTCTTGTGAGAATCAGGTTATGGGGTAATTGCAAGTCCATAGGAAGAGGAGGGGGATTTTCCGTGGGAGGGGGAATATACCAGACACCGTTTTTATGTCTAAAATTTGCTTCATTAAATAAAGTTCAGTCCCCTGGTATTTTTTGTAAACTTGGCTTTGTAAACTAAATTAGTTTTTTTTTTGTAACCAAAGTAAAAAGTAAAAGAAATTCTAACCCAAATGACGAAACTCATTGGCAAATAGAGGCCAGAATTTTCACAGCTTGCCAGACGTCATATTCTCATAAGCCCTATCGGACCTTACGCAAAATGGTTTTGGGGGATGTCTTCGGTTTGGATAGCTGATAGCTACCAAACTCATCATTAGGAATATAGTTAGTTAGACTAAAAACACAAACAAATTTAAACCAATTAACATTGCCTCCTGTCTATTAATGAGACCAGGATCTTGTATAATGATCACACACTTTAAAAAGCCACAGGCTTTTTCTTAGCTCGATATAGTAAAGAACGAGCACCGATCGCAACTTCCGTCATAACATACTATAACGCCATTTATGGTTGAAACCTATGATTAGGACGTCATTCATCATCTTGTGTGTGAAGATGCAGCTTTTTGTCATTTTTTTTTAACATTGTCTTTTTAATTACAAAAGTAAATAGATGTAGCAATTTCTTTTAAAATCAGCCCCTTAAACAGCTCTCTATGATGTTCCACTGCCCTGCAAGCAGTGGAAACAAAACGAAAACAAAAACGACACATCAGTTCTACCCATGCAAAAAAGTGGTTTTCCTTATTGTTCAAGCCAGGGGACTGTAAGATTCCTGTATAAGATTTCCGGCTATGGTGATTCCAATAGTGTACCTTCTGTTTTGATCCAAAGCCATTTTGTAGGGAATTCAGGCTATTTTCGAAATTACCTCTAACTTATTTTCCAATTTTACTATTAGGACTAAATCAGATGATGGTTTGCGTTTCTGAATCAGCCGGAAACAGAAATTTTTCTCACTTGCTAGTTTTTTTTTAAATACATTTTTTTTAATTTTTGGTTACTATGGGCCGGTTTGTCCTTTACTAGGTTACAGCTGCCGCTGGAACCATGATCTTTACCCAAATAAATAGGAAAAAGGTATGTCAATATTTCAAGAGCCTTTGAATTCACTTAAACAGTTACACCAACCTCATTTTTGTTCCTCCTCACACCATTGATGACCCACTGTGGGGATTTTCCTCTTATAATCTCTAACCGGACGATAACATCCGTCCCATTATCAGTGTCTGATAAGTTTATTTCTACAACAGCATGATTTTGATGATGTCGGATGAATTCATCCACCTGAAAAACAAATTACTATGATTATCAACAAAACTAATATTAAATAAAGGTTTGCATACGGAAATTGGTGGCATTTAAAAAAAATTAAAATATTTTGAGGGATCAAAGAATTTGGTAAGCAAAGAAAGATGTACCAGGTTCGGGAAGAAGGGAGCAAGGGGAGAATTTATTATTCTGAGGGGTAGATTTAAAAGGTTTGTTTCAGCCTGGGTTCCCACTGATGCGATTTTACGCAAAAATGGCCGTTTTTGCGTGATCCGTCAAATTTTCTCCGTTTTTTTGGTGCAAGTTATTTTGAATTGAAAGTTTTGTAGAACCATGAATTGCAAGTAACCTGTAAACTAAACCTGTTTATCAAAAGTTTTCCATTAATATTTGACAAACAACATGAGGGTCGTATCCTTTAAATACAAGATTTTAATAGGCGAGTCCTGGGGGGATATTTCCAGGGAAATGAGCCTAGAAAATAAGACTTATATTTTTCATTGTGCACAGTTAGCCTAGGCTAATACAGGTTAGTCCTTTGAGTATTTTTCTTGGCTTCTAGAACCTGACTTAGCCTACTCCTATGTATATGCTTTTTAAATATCTCAGAATATATTTTGCACTTCAACGGTTGTATTGAACCGTTTCTGTGTGAACATTTTGCGATTTCCCTGCATCTGCTATCCGTGAGCCGTTTTGCGTTAAAAAAAACGCACCAGTGGGAACACGCACCAGTGGGGTTAAGGTGGGCTACTCAAATGAGGGTCCACAATGGAGCCGGAAGAAGGAGACTTTGAGACAATCTACTATTTTAAAAGCTCTTTTAAAGCGTATATTTTAAGGTAGGCTTCTGAAGTAAGAAGTGATTATTTGCTCTTAGCGAAAGAAGAAAGTACATAATTAATGTTACGAAAAATGAGGGTCTATATTGATGCCTAAGATGTGACATAACGTGATGTCCGAGTGGGAAGCATTGAAAGATTTAAATAAAAGTACTTTCGAAGGTGTGACATAGGATGAAGAGTGGTCGTTTACTGTGATGAGAATGAAAGTTATGATGCTATGGGACGTCTGGGAAGATTTCTGTAAGTATGAAGCATGTTGAAAATTGTAGCGTATTATAGACTGCTTTTTTTGTAATTTGTTGAGGTTGTTGAAATGTTCAATTATCTGTTAATTGTTGTTATTATTTTCTTTGTTGCCATTGCCCTGTGGAATCTCTGCAATTACTATCATATAATATTCAATTGCTTTTCGGCCATAAACGAGATCATCGGCCATAATTCGGCCATAAACGAGATCATCGGCCATAATTCGGCCATAAACGAGATCATCGGCCATCGAGATCATCGAGATAAACGGCCATAAATACTAAGCAGCTATATGATAAGTTCCCGTTTCTATCAGTATATATTTTGCAGAAATACTCGAATTAAAAATTTAAGGCATGAAAAAAACGAAGAGGCGTAAATATATTCACGACTAACTTATTTTTGCTATCAAATAAACTTCTCCTTCTCAACGGAAAGAGAAGGTTACAACATGAAAAAAACATGTTTTTAAGCGAATCTTTCAAGGGAAGGGGAGGAGTTTTTCGACGAATCTCAAATATGTTTAGTATATACATTTCTTTAGTGTATCAGACATGCTTCAGTTCAATTGTGTCCCTAATCGACTCCCCACACTCTAAAGTGATTGATACCTATTTGAATCTCAGAGTAAATAAGGCAAGAAAAAGATATTCTTTCAACTGAAAATAAGCAGCGATTTTAAAATTTAAAACAAACAGAAGCTATTTTGTACATGAAAAGGGCTACTCTCTCCTCAATGCCTCGCTCTTTACGCTAAAATTTGACTCTTTGTCATATAAAGTAATAAAAAAAACATCAGCGTAAAGAGCGAGGTGTTGAGGAGGGGGCAGCCCTTTTCATTTATGGAATAATTTTTGTTCGTTTTAATAAATATGTAACCTTAGGCATTAGCCTACCTGGACTATTAACGAATTTCCAGGGAAGTGAAAATTATTTTTTGAAATAGTGCAGAATAAGGAATAAAATAAAGCTACTCTTTTGTTACCAGACTTGGTTCAAGGTCACTATATTGTCTAAGTTATAGCTGTTTCTTTGAACAATAGCCTAGGTATGTTATTAATAGGACGTATGTTAGATACAAATTAAAGAAATATATCATTTGATTCCCAACTTAATATTCCTTTCAAACAAAATAGACCTTGTCACTGCAGTTACTAGCCCGACCTATGAATATTTATTATTTCTTAGACTATATAAAGGCGGTTGACCCTTCCTCAATGCCCCACTCTACATGCTAATGTTCTTTTGTACTTTTAAAAGAAATTCTTATTCAAATTAAAGAGCCCTATGCTTCAGAAGTCGTTCTTAAACACTCGGGACGAAAAGTCAAACTTTAGTCAAAAAACAACTTTTTTTAATTTAATTTCTGAGCATTTTTCAAATAATACCAAGAAATCAAGCTTCCATCCATCACAAAAAAATTGCTCAAAGTAGCCCTCTTTTCAGGTTAAATACCCACCATCCACCTGGAGAATACCCCCCAGAAAATCCTATCCTTGCTGAAAATCCTCTAACGACATGACGTTTTCATATCATGTCATAAATCCTCCTCCTTAAAAATTTTCTCCCGGAATGACACCCCCCCCAGTATATTATTGTATATCCAAATTCAAGTTATAACTCTTCATTTTTTCGGGGAAAAAATATACAAAACAACCGGTTTTTGAGCCTCTCGCTTTCCAGACGAACGCTCTACCACAAGGCTAAATGAACAACATGAGCAAATTTCACTACTTACAGCCCTTTCCCCAGGGGTTGTGGTGGGTCATGTTATCCTCAAAGGTATATTTATTGGACCAAACCGCTATTGAAACGAAACTACTGAACGAAACGTCTTTTTCTAATTTTGATCGAACGACTTCGGGGAAATGGGGCATGGGGGCTAGCTGCCCTCCAGCCTTTTTGGTGACTTCAAAGGACACTAAAACTTTTAACTTCCGTTCGAATTGAGCCTCTGCCGATCTTCAATGACCATTGGTTCGAAACAATTCCCCTTATATCACCCTTATTGCGCAACAGCCCTTTCCCCAGACTGTCGAGGGTCATACTATCACCAAAAGCAGTTATTGGACCTTTGAACTATGCTACAAAAATGGCTATCTCAAAATTTTGTTCGGACGACTTTGGGAGGAAGGGGCTCAGAGAGGAGAGATGCTAGCTGCCCCCAATCTTTTTGGTCACTTAAAAAGGGCACTAGAACTTCTGATTTCCGTTTGAATGAACCCTCTGTTAATCTTCTAGGACCAGTTGTCCGACACGGTCACCCCTGTGGAAAAAAACGAATTAAAACGAATAAACACGCATCTGTGATCTACAAAGTACTAAATTCCAAATTTTTGTAGTTAGAAGCTTGAAACTAAAGTACGATTCTCTGATACGCTGAATCTTATGGTTTGATTTTCATTAAGGTTCCTTGACTTTTAGGGAGTGAAACCCCACTTTTTAAAAAATCAGGCAGATTTTCTCAGGTTCGTATCTTTTGATGGGTAGCATTAATCTTAGTGAATCTTGTATATCTGGAATTAGTATAACAAGCTGATTCTTTTGATGTATCTATTGATATAAAAATTCCGTTTTACAGAGATTCGCTTACTATTGAGACGCTTCGCTCCTTACTAAAGTTCGTTACTTCGTTACCACGAACTGTTTGAAATAACGGCTTTGCATTAACCTGTCAACGAAACCACAGCCTGATTTCCAAAACTGGTGAATTGATAATGAGCGCAATATTCGCCCATTCAATTCACCTTTCCCCAGATCGGTCAGCGTCCGACTAGCCCGCGAGAGAGGTAACTACCTATTTTGTGTTTACATGTTTTATAGTTGATTCGTGTTGGCAATAATTTCAGGATAAGTTTTAGTCAGAGTCAAGTCAAGGTTTTTGGTCGACAATTCAGTGAATGAAAGTGAGTGACATTTTCTAAGCACGCTTTTGGTTTTCTCCTATGCGTTAAGGGTGGGAAAGGGAGTTTCAGGAAAGTTTGTAGCATATGTTGAGAAGCGGCACCTAAATTTACCTATTTTGATAAATATCCTCCACCATTCCCATCAATATTTTGTGAATTTTTTTGAAGGGCGGCACAAAAATTTCAGAGACTCGCTGAATTTAACACCTTGCATTAAACAGTGACACAGTTGACTCTCGATAACTCGAAATTCTCGATATCTCGAATTATTTTCAATTCCCTCGAAAAAAAAACAATAAAGGTCGAAGAAAAAACCATGCATAGATCAAAATAATTTTGCGGTTATATTTTATCTCTGTAAGACGAAGTAACCCGAAAATTACTACTGTAACTCGAAATTCCGTAGATAAATAGTCATTTAATTTTTACTATACTGCCATAAGTCAAACTTCACCTCGGTATCTCGGTTTTTTTGAACAGACCTCTGTTAGTCGATACCCCGATATGCAGGTTGCACCGTGTCTGTTAAACATATTTTGTATCGTATTCTGTTAATGTTCAGGTGTCTATTTCCTAGCAAACTAAATTTAGTATTGACATTCAAAAGTCAAGTCTTGCCATTTGAAAGTCAAGTCAATAATACACTAATAAAGCTATTCTTAACTTTGTAGTGACTGTAGGGAGTAAATTTGGCGACTTTGTACCTCTGTAACTCGAATTTTCATTTGGCTTATCTCTATAACTCGTCACCTTTATAAGTCGAATTTTATGTAGAATGACCTCAATAACTCGAACTATACGTAGCTCGAAGAAAAATCGTGGTCCCATGAATTTCGAGTTAGCGAGAGTCGACTGTACTATGAAGCATATTAACGAAAATGGCTTACATTTGAAACAGGGAGAGAAAAGTAGAACGTCGCTGCGTGGAGGTGATAACTGAAGGGTTGTAAGATAGCATAAAAGATGGCAAAATTCAAATTTAGTGGAGTTGTCAAGTTGATAATTGGAATTAATAGACTATTTCATATAATATATAGGATCGGATATTACAAGCTTATTACCATTGATACGGGCATTGGAGAGAATTTTTCCGTGAGTTTCTTTGGAAGATAAGATAAGCCTGTTCTTTTTTATGCAATCTGCCCACACGGAAATTACATTGCAGCAAATTAAGAGAATTTGCTGTGTTGAGTAACCAATATTTGAAGTAGATACTAGGTACTCTGACACAGGGCGGTTTTCCTGTGCGATTTATAGCCCAGCCAGGGGCGTCGTTTGGGGGTGGCAAGGGGTGCAGTCGCCCCCCCCCCAATAATGTGGAGAAAAAAATATTATACATCCCATACCTCTTGACTATCCAGATATGGACCCCTCTTGCCCCCCCCCCCCTTAAATGCTGGATTCACCCCTGAGCCCAGCTAAACTTTTAGTATAATATTCGCGTGTTTTGACACTTTTTCCTCTATGACCCTTGTAATTTCGCAACTCGAAGATTTGTCTGAAGCGAATTACATTGATGTTCGCTACTTCAGTGTCAATATTCCCAGAAATTAAAGATATTATTTAAGGTTGTTCGATTAACTTATTGCTCGATTTCAATATCCCTCTCTTGTCGGTGAATTTGTCAACGGACATAGCCTGAATTAGCGACCTCTCCAGGGGGCTTAGTTATCAAGATCAATCAAGAATTTGGGGGTTCACCAGTAAAAAAAAGTTGACATTTGCTAATGAATGAGTGAAAACACGTTTGTCTTTACGAATGCATCACACCTTGACGGAAGAAAAAAAAGGCACAAGAGAAGGAAATTTGATTAAACTGGTAATTTTATCAAATTAGCGAAATTTTATACGCAGAGATAATTTTTCGACGGGTAATTGTCTAGAGGGAATCTTCCAGAGGGAGGGGGGCATTAGCCAGAAAGGTGTTAATGCACAAACAGCTACGCAAAATTATTGAAAGTTGAATCCAAAAGTATCTTCTTTGGGTAGGGGAGCGGGAAATCATGCGGACACTATAAATACATAAATAACTTAGAGATCTTCGTTGAAAGTCAAATTCGAAACCGCGTTTTTTCTCTGGATTTACCGGTGACAATCGTTCTAAGATTTTAATTTCACGTTTTTGATGCGTTTTTAAAGTGTCTTTTGCGCCCCTCCCCCCAAACAAAACTTATGGCTACGGCCCTGGGAATTATATATCAATTTTTACCCCCCTCGTCCCCTTGTCTCTTCCTTATAAATAATGCTGTATATATCTGATGACTGAGAGCTGGGATATTTTGGTATTGAAATGTACCCTTTGAGGTATCTACCTCCCTCCCTAGCTACAAAACAATCAGAGAACCCCAGGAGTGCATTTTTAAATGTTATAATTTCTCCATTGCTTACAAATGGTATTTGTTGTGGGGAAACATATGGGCATTTTTCGCATGGGAGTTTTATACATGGGGGATTGTCTGGGGGAGTTTTTCCGAGGGAAACAAATTTGGGAATAATTGCCTTCCAGCGGGGATCAAATCGTCTGGCAAGATTTTTCCGTGGAAAAATGTGGGATTTTCAGTCTACGTCTTTATCATTGGTGCTGCGGCGGTGGGTAGGGGGAATAGTAGTGCCCTAGTAAGGACCAAGTTGATTCAGGTTACGTTTAATGAAATTGTGTACAGTGAGGTACAATTTGGTGTAAATACAATTATGTTTAACAAAGATAAAGGGGGGATTAGAGGAACACTAAAAATACTTAAACAAGTAAAATGAACAATTTTTCTAGAACAATCCTTCTAAGAAATTGAATTATATTTGAAGAATATACGGGGGACGGAGTAATTTCCAAAAACTATACATAAATTAACGATCAAAATAAAAGGGAATTTGGGTAATTTCGGATAAACATCTGAAATGGGTATTAGCTTAACGTAAATAGGAAAATTTGAATTCAAAAGACAGCTAAGACAGAAATATTTTTAAGCAGTTCATAATAATAACATGCGGGAGCCAGCGTATCCCCCTTCCTGGATAAATCCCACCAATATCCCCCCCCCAAAAAATCCAGATGTTCATTAGAAGGGAACTTGAAAATTATTTGTTGCTGATACCAACCATCCCCAAGAATTTCCTGACAAGGCTCATGAGACCCTGCCTCGTCTTTTTCCCCTCTTTCCCTGTAGAAACGTGAATACAATATTTACACAATTTCTGTAATTATACCTTTGGAAATACCCCCCCCCCCAATGTACTCAGGGCAAGGACCGTAAGTTAGGCAATTCGTTCATTGTTTACACACTTTTCAAAAAGACGAAGGGCATTCGAATGACCCTTTCAGAGAATGTTGAGGAGAGTTTTGAACTAAATACAAACACGGTATGTGTATACGGCTTGTCAAGAGGGCGTAACTCAGTAAATTTTCAGCATATTAATTTGGAACTTTCACGAAATGATAAGGAAGATGGTCAATTGTTTGAAAATTTTGACTAGATAATCAAATCTCGTCCAATATTTTACTTACAATCCATAATTCTCAAACAGAAAACTAAAAAAGCGGGAAGTTGCCAACCAATTAACAAGTATTACTACAGACACTACAACAGTGTAAACCTCTTTTTAAGTTCTTTCCATATACCCTTATTGTATTGGCAGATGTGATGGTTTACGTAAATTCCAGAGATAGACGATAAATGTTGGTACATGGTCTTTATTAAATAACGTGAGAATACACATAGAGAAAATAAGGTAGCACAAGAACAACTAGCTAAGACGAAGGCGAAAGATGGACTGCCTTTAGAAATGAGCCAAGAATGTAACTTTCCTGGAACGGAAGTTCCAGCTATTGGTTGTTCAACCATGCCTGGGAACGGACCCTTTCCCACGACTAGCTTTAGTCCCAAAAGCCCCCCCTGGACTGTTCTCGTTGACATATACATGGCCAAATCTCTAAGAAACGAGACACCAGAAAAAGCCTTCTCGAATTTATGTTCCAAATACTTTACAACAGCAAAGAATAATTTTCAATTCTCCTTCTAATGAATTCTGGAATTATCCAGGGGGAATATTGGTGGGAATATTCCGGGGGGGGGGGGGTTCGGCAAGGTTCAAAACACTAGGAAGAATACGCCTGGACCCACAACTCATATATGTATAAATTCATTAATTTTCACCCTTAGAGACTTTCCAATGTATGGAGTGTATGAAAACTCCACATGCAGTACATGCTGTATATAACGCTGCTATATATTTTCTTTAAAGACTAACATGCAGTTTTATCTATCCGTTGATTTGTTTACAAATGGCTCTCATATTGTCCTATTAAGCGATCCTATTTCGTTCCCAGATTACGGTAATAAAACTCCCATATAAACATTTTCATCTTACCCCATATGGAACTTGAAACAGAGAGCTCGAACACAACAAATCATCCAACCCCAAACGAATAATCATCTTTTTCATTTGCCACTTTGACCCTTACCTCCATGGCTAAGTTCCTAGACCTTGTATCCAGAGGACGATGGGAGGGTTAAGAGACAAAACAATACATATGTAAATGTTTATTACTAAGTTATCCATTACTATGCTACAACAAAAAGCTTTAACCAAATAGAAGAGTCCTAATAATGAGCCTTGCTAAACTCTGGATCAGATACAAAATTACACAATGTCAACGCTTCTTACTTAACACTGTTAATGCTCTTATACAAAACTTCTCGATTTTTGTCAAAGTTGCTTAAAATATCGTCAGAATCCAACATAGCATTTGAAATTATAGAGATATGTACGAGCTCATTCAATCTCACTTCGTCTGGCCGACTCTGGAGGTATGATTTCATCCACGTTAAGCTGCTCAAAGCCTCCCTGAGGTTCTAAAAGTTCTGCTCGGAAGGTCTAAAAATCCTACTACAGACTATGTTTCAACCAATTGAGGGGATGGTCACTACCATCGTTGCCACAAAACTGAAAAAGAATCTGTGGCATTTTTTTGATGAAGTCTTAATCAGCACTGATTTCAGTATGAAAGGCGCCCTCGTGTAGTTAAAATAAACTAGTCTTTTAACCATCCTCGGTAATAAAAAAAATCGTCTCTTTCAAAGATTAAGATGAACTTATTCGTTATTCCAGTATTTCTTAATTTTTGACAAAGTTACCAAAAAGACAATAATAAAGTGTGAATCTTTAAAAAAATGAAACAGATACTATCAATACTATCCATGTTAAAATTAATAGGCAATGGTAATGAAAGTTCTTTGCCTTAGGATCTGGCTTGGCTTTTAATACTCCTACCTTGATATGCAAAATGATTTTCAGAGGGATTTTTCATGCTTTGAAAGCATAGTTTAATGAAAATTACCAACTAAGAAATAGTGCCACAATTTCAGGAATAATGGATGGATGATGGATTATGAGATTATGATGGATTTATTGTAACTTACTCTAGTAAGACCACCGTATATAAATTTAGATGTACAATCATTCCCTATTTCAACCATTAAACAAAGCCAGACCGAGGTGCAAGTGCTCCGGAGAAAATTTAAACAAGTAGAAACATAAGAGACATTAGATTTTTTCGTGGGTAGGTACGGTTGTGGCAGAGGAAAACAATTGGTATGGCTGTAATAATTAAAAGGTAAAGATAACATTGGTTTAAAAATGGAAAGAAACACAAATAATGGATTCATAAGGATGATCAAGGTAAAAACAAGTTTTATTAAAAAATGCCACAACGTGATGACATTTGATTAGGAAATTAACTAGGAATGACACAATTATTCAGCTATTTGATTGCAAATTTTGGAACATTACACAGGAAGGTGCAAGAAATTGTAGAAGTTGTTTCGAAGCCAAGTTGATCAAGTCCTCTTTTATTAAGGTCGTATCTTCAAAGCGATTGATTTGCTCTTAACTCTGGAACACTATACAAATTCAGACAGCACAACCATTCCCTATCTCAACCATTCAATAAAGCCGGACCGAGATGCAAGTTCTCCGGAGAACATTTAAACAAGTAGAAACACATTAGATTTTTTCATCGGTAGACAAGTCAGATTGCTCTTGAACACGACACTTGGCTTCACCTTTGTAACACTAAATTTTAAAGAACCTAATTTTAAATTAATTTATTCCAATACATATAGGAAAATCGTTAATTAGTAGTGTAATGTTATTATTATATGTTTTTATAAATTATAAGTTGGTTTCAAAGTCTTGAGTTGGTTTCAAAGCCATTTTGAGAAAGTTTCTGCCAAAATACGTGTTCCGGGGTAATATACACTGGCCACTGATGGCAGATTAAACGGGAGGAGCTGTTTGTACGCGCCGATAATGTAGTAGCCAAAAATTACTCAGTTTGATTATACTATACAAATTTATACACAGTGGGTAAGACCAACCACATTTTCTTTGAATTTATCAAGTAAATAAGGCACAGTAGAAGGGTGAGAGCTTGCGGATCCATCCACTCCAAAAAAATACAAATGATTACAAATCTTCCCATATTTCCCCGTAACTTTTGCATTGGTAACATGTTTTTCATAATTTTGAGAAAATCTCATCCGTAAGCTATGAACCAAGGGGAGAGGGACTCCCCAACCTAATGGAGGAGGATGGAGAGTCACTTTGTGTGCCAAAATACTTCCTTCAGTTGCAAGTACACCAAAGACTTGCTTGCACTTCCAAAACAAGGCTAAAAATTTGGAAGCATACAAATGTTTATAGTTGATTACAATAGCTAATAAATGCGCAAAAAATTACTCACAAATCTATGCAAAAAAAAGAAGAAAATGGTATTAATGTTCGAACCGCCCAACTTTTTTCGATAGTTTAGAATAGACTCTAGTGAACAATTCTAACACATTTCTTTCTTCAGTCCCATATTTGCTTTAATTTCCCAATCATAAAACTGGAACCTGTTTGAAAAAATTAAATTTATTAATTTGTGTAATTTTTGAACTCTTCTGGACCTTTTCTGGTCCTCCAATTATTGTTTTTGGTTCCTCATGTAGTAAATAATCTGAAGTAACCTAAAAAATTGTATAGATATTTAGATCAATAAATGTAGTAACCATACAAAAACTTCCTCAAAATCCATGTTGATTGTTGTCAAAATATCTTTTTTTGGTTGATTCCCACAGAATGACCCTACAACTTTTTTTAACTTACGCTTTTTGCTCTTCCAATTGATGATGTATCTCCGCCTAATCCGATACACATTGCACATAAAAGGCTCGACTTTCCAGTTCCATTAGGACCAACAATGACGTTCAGGTTTGGACCAGGGAATAATTCTATCTCCCTATAGGTCCTAAAATAGAAAAAAACAAATTTTATTTCAATGTTTGCTGTTAAAATAAACTATGTTATTGTATCTAGAGCCATAAATAATTCCAGAAATACTAGCCAACTAGACAAAAAATAAAAAAAAGAAGGAAAAAGTCAAAGCATGCAATAAACCATAACACAAAGTATTTTTCCTGTACATTGGAGAAAAATAAGATTAGTCATCATCAAAAAATTTATGAGGACCACCATTTTTATAGAGAGGGTGGGCAAGCTAATCAACAAATCTTAATCAATTTCATCACTAAAAAGTTAAATAAAACTAGACCAGTTATCTATATTAGGTTAAAAGGAAACTAGACTTAATCAATTTCATCACTAAAAAGTTAAATAAAGCTAGTTAAATGAAATCTTAATCAATTTCATCACTAAAAAGTTAAATAAAACTAGACCAGTTATCTATATTAGGTTAAAAGGAAACTAGACTTGATCAATTTCATCACTAAAAAGTTAAATAAAACTAGTTAAATGAATCTTAATCAATTTCATCACTAAAAAGTTAAATAAAACTAGACCAGTTATCTATATTAGGTTAAAAGGAAACTAGACTAGGATTAAGAATGAAATAGTTGACCATAATTCATTAGATAACAGACAGGAATTTCTTTAAGACCAAATTGTTGCAAAGAAAATCCGAAAGCTTTCTGGAGATACGTGTCTTCCAGAAAACTATCCAAACGCCTCGTATCAAAGCTCGGCTAGCAAATGGGGCCTTAATAACAGTTCCAACCGAAAAAGCAAACGAGCTAAACAAACTTGTCTCAACATACTTCTGTGAGGAGGATTCCAATGGGGAACTGCCGAACCGGCTGTCAAATCATATGTCTACCCCCTTGCCCAAAATGACATTCACTACTGGAGAAATTCATAAACTAACGGCAACAAAACAAGAGTATTTGTTGCCGTTAGTTTATGGATTAATAGAATCCATCTATGGCTTTTGAAAGAAATGATAAAACAGATAGAATTTCTATTAACTAGCACCTTTCAGGCATCATGAATATCAGTGCAGTTCCCAATGATTGGCAGACTGATAACATGCTACACATTTCAAGAAACAGAAGCATACAGATGCCAAAAGTTTTAGACCTATCAATCTGACCTCTGTTCCCTCAAAAATCGATGGAAGGCATGGTAAATAACATCATCACACAACATCTGACAGCCAATAACCTCTTGTCTAAAAGTCAACACCGTTTTAGGAAAGGCAGGTCAATAGAGTCAATCTTTCTTGATGCCTACAATGACAATTACTCAGCTTATAGATAAAAGGATCATAGTTGAATTTTCCTCCTTGACCAGGCAGAGGCATTTGAGAAGGTTCCACGTAGAAGACAGAAGCATACACTGGAATATCAGCAATTAAATGAAGAAATCATGTATTTGGTCATGGCCTTCCTGATGGACAGAATGCAAGTTGCAGTAGTTTATACCTCATATATCTTACTAGTTCATTCCAACCCTCAATCAGTAAAGGATAACGCATTTCAGGGCACTTCATTTGGTCCTACTCAGTTCAATATTGATATTAGGAAAGCCCTTGATTACAAAAAAACATTTTATGCTGCCGGCTCTAAGGTTAAAGGTGCAGCCAATACTGCTGAAGCAAGAGCCTCCCTATAGAGACCTGGATAGACCAAAGCAGGCCTGTGGTTTCTTAAACCAAAAACAGAATTAATGGGAAATGAGGACTTCCTCTGAAAACAGTGAGTGAAATAAAACCCTTGGCTAAGTAACAAAAAAAAACACAAAACAATCAATAAAAATCTGGCTCACAATTGAAAAGGAACAAGATGAAAAGGAACAATCTAAGGAACAGATGATGGTATTAGGTTGAAATTTCCAATGTATGTTAAAGAAAAAATGAAGAGAGAATAGAGGGCAACCAGCCCCCTCCCCTTTCCCTTTTAGATGCTACCCTTTACGCTGATAAAATCATAAGAAACACATTTAATCCAAAATGGTCACAAGGTCTAAAAGCTATGCCTCCAGGGATGTCATGGCTCCACCTCCCCTTAGGAAGGATTGTATATTATGCAGTTTTCCCATTCTTAAAGAGTAGGATTTATTATTGGTATATTCCCTCCCCCTCCCCCTTCCCTGGCACCTATAATAAAGGTGTAGACCAAAATTATACATAGGAGCCAAGAAAGATTAGAAAACAAGTCCCAAAAGCCCATTCAATTTTTAACTCAAGGCTCAATGAGGCTTAGAAAGCTAAGCCATTGAAACAAACTCCTTTTTGCATCTTACCCCTCCCCCAAACACAAAGACCTACCACCTCTCCTTAATAATACATCACTGTATTATGAATCAAATCGCTTCAGTAAAATAAAGCCAGAAATATTTGTGTGCAATCAGAAGGGAGGTGTCACCCTGCAGCACCCATGTGGACATTACCCATATTTTTACAGGGACGTTCTGCGTGACAATTTTATCTCTGCTGATAATTTCCCCTGTAACATTCTCTCCATTTGTAAAATTGTGCATCCAAAGGGAGAGGAAGACATAAAAAGAATTCAGTAGATGAATGCAGGGAAATTCTTCACAAAAAACTTCCTCCCCACTAAAAATTCTCCCCTGGGACCCCCCCCCCCCACGCAGAAAATTCCCTGGTAAAAAATGTCCGTGAGTTTTCCAATAACAAATACTATCTGTAAACAATGGGCAAATCATAAAACTTACAGCTCTTTCCCTAGAGGCTGTGGGGGGGGGTCTTGTTATCCCCAGAGTAGTACTGTAATTTCATTAAAATTCTAGAAGGGGCAAAGTTGGAGCCAATCTTCCCAAATCAAGTGAAAACTAAAAAAATGGTCCACATATTACCACAAAGGCAAAGATATCAAAGGCAAGATAACTTTGAAAAGAGCTCATTCGATTGGAAATTGGAGTGGCTAGTGCCCTTTATAATAGTCGAAAGTGATTGGAGGGCAACTAGCCCCCCCCCACGCCCATCATTCCCCCAAACACATCCAATCAAAATTTTGAGATAGCCATTTTGTTCAGCGTAGTTGATTTCCAGATAGAAAATATATTTTTGAAGAGGACACTCCCCCACAACCCTTGGGACAAGGGTTTTAAGTTATGCCCTGAGGGCATATAAGAACGATGTTGGCACAATGTACTATTTATTATTTTTTCCTTTAGAGCAGGGCACTTCATATGGAAGGGGTCGTCGTAGAAACTTCAAAAGGGGCTCATTCGATTGGAAATTGAGAGTTCTAGTGCTCTTTTTAATAGTCGGAAGTGATTGGAGGGCAACTAGCCACCCCCCATGCCTATCATTCCCCCAAACACATCTAATCAAAATTTTGAGATAGCCATTTTGTTCAGCATAGTTGATTTCCAGATAGAAAATATGTTTTTGAGGAGGACACTCCCCCACAACCCTTAGGGTAAGGGTTTTAAGTTATGCCCTGGGGACATATAAGGTTTTTATAGAAGGCGTTGTCGTAGAAACTTCAAAAAAGGCTAATTCGATTGAAAATTCAAAGGGCTAGTGCCCTTTTTAATAGTCAAAAGTGATTGGAGGGCAACTAGCCCCCCCCCTACGTCCATCATTCCCCCAAACACATCCAATCAGAATTTTGAGATAGCCATTTTGTTCAGCGTAGTTGATTTCCAGATAGAAAATATGTTTTTGAGGAGGACATCCCCGACAACCCCCGGAGCAAGGGTTTTAAATTATGCCCTGGGGGCATATAAGGTTTTTATAGAAGGCGCTGTTGTAGAAACTTCAAAAAAGGCTCATTCGATTGTAAATTCAAAGGGCTAGTGCCCTTTTTAATAGTCGAAAGTGATTGGAGGGCAATTAATTCCCCTTTCACTCCCACCCTCCCACGCCAACCCTCCCATTTCTGCTCTTAAAATTTAACCAAATCAAAATAGCGTAAGTGTATCCAAGCTGTCAAAAAAATACAAATGAATGTGCATTGTTAGTTTAATATACACATACTGATATTTAGTAATCAAAATGTTAATATTATTTGATTTATTAAAGTTATAAAAGTGAAAACATTTATATTTTTTCAGTAAAGTGCAAATTTTGTTCTGGCCTTGGGAAGGCATAGGGGTTTTGCGCCCAACTTACGTTAATTTCTACTCGTTTCGAGTTTGACTCGGTTAATTATTGTAATTTCTGTTCGAGTTTCATTTATTTATCGATGCTGATTTGTGGTAGTTTCACGCTTGGTAGATTATTTGATTTGATTTTTGCTAATTTTTTGTTTAATGGAGTTCTTTACTGTTCTTTGAAAAACTTATTTTGTGGAAAAAGTTTTTTTTAATTAACACCAAAGAAAACTGACCTGTTTCTCAGGATACTTGAATTATGAAGGCTTATCTTAGTTTTGACAAGTTTTTTTTATGGAAACTAAATTTCAACTGGGTAAGAAGGGGCGCAAACTAAGGTCGGAGGGGGGGGGGACACACCTGAATCTAGAGGGGGCTGTTGCTCCCCCTGCCCCAGAGGCATATTTATTGGACCTTTCAATTATGATGAACCAAATAGTTATATCAAAATTTCATTCGGATTTCATTGGGGAAAAAAGAGGCATAGGAAGGTTGCTAACTGCCCTCCATTCTGTTTGGTCACTTGAACTTTAAATTTTTGTTCAAACGAGCACTCTCCTGATCTCCTAGGATTCTTGATTTGATATGACCCTCCCTAGGGGAACAAACAACAAACAACAGACATTCGTGATCTTTAAATAGCAATGAAGACCACACTGCCCTTCCTTCATAAAGACAACAAACTTGGGGTTGTTTTGAATTTGAAATTTTACTTTCAAGATCTCATTTTATTGAAAGATTTATTCCATTTATATATGTAGTTTGCCAAGGATGGCTCTTGGATAAAGAGCCAAAATATTTCAAGGTTTAAACAAATTTCACTGTCATTGGTAAATTCTCTGTTGTTTTACTTGCTGTTACTTTTATCCATGATCATTCTTTGGCAAAAAAACAAAATTCTAAATATTTGTAGATGAGAGCTTGAAACCTCTATAATACGGTCCCCTCATTGTTTTGTAGTCAGGGAGGGGGGCAGACACCTCAAAAGGTTTATTTTAATGCTAAAAACATCCTAACTCTCATTGACTCTTCATAAATTATAATCCCTCTTGATTTCCAAGAACATTTCTGGTCTACACTGTTATTATGAAAGTAAAGAGTACCATTAAACCCCCAAAAGCAGAACTTATTCCTTATAGGTGGGGGCTGCCCCTTCCTCATCCATAGCCTCCCCCTCATGTTCAAAGAAGCTTCAGATGCTGCTCATATGATCAGAGATTGAGAGTTCCA
Organism: Artemia sp. Kazakhstan ARC1039; assembly: GCA_029168905.1. NCBI lineage: Eukaryota > Metazoa > Arthropoda > Branchiopoda > Anostraca > Artemiidae > Artemia > Artemia sp. Kazakhstan ARC1039. Next base: position 56,143 of record JAQQPU010001488.1, on the reverse strand, counting down.
GTGTTGTTGTTTTTTTAAGTCAAAAGTTATTGGAGACTAACCAGCTCCTGTCCTAGAACTGGTATTTATATCTGGTCCTTTTGTTACTCCTTAGGACATCTGATCAACATTTTGAGATAGCTATTTGTATTTTATCTGCGGCTGCTCAATTTTACGTGAGGGTGAATTTTCCACGAGGAGGAGGGGTTTTCCAGGGGAAACACTAGCTCCTGGTCCTATTATTCTAGGTTGTTTTTACAAGAGCCCCACCTCAAGAAGTCTGGAGGATTCACTTTCAGCTACACCCTGGTCTATCAATAATGTTGTTTGAAACTAATTACAGTTGGAAGCTTGTTTCAACTCTGATTAAGTGGAATGAGAAATATGGCCGCACAACCAATGTGATAATGAAGTCTTTCCTATACAGTCTAAAAGAGCACTCACTATTTCAGTTGGTGACATTCCCTACAAGATGTTGGGAAGGACAGAATCCTTCACTGCTTCATATATTTTCAGTAGATGATCTGGGGCATCTCATTGAAATGGAATTGCAACCCCCATTCAGTAACAGTGATCAGATC
>JAQQPU010001488.1:30509-43798 GCA_029168905.1 Artemia sp. Kazakhstan ARC1039 | reverse complement strand
ATACTTTACCTATCCCCCAACCCCCTAATGTGTAAATATATAGCCTAGATTATATATTTCCCATCTATTCTGTCAATTCTCTCTGTCTTGTGTCATGCTAAGCTGAAAGAAACTAACAAAAAAAATGTTCTTCAATGCATCAATGGATGAACAGCCTGAGTGGTCAGGGCTATATCATACAAGTACTGCCAAAACATTTCAACTCTCATTAAGCCTTAAGATAAATACAAAATTAGTTCTAAGAAAGAGACAAGGGCACAGTGGAGGTAAAAATGTATTTATAATCCCAAGGGGACTCTTATTCAGGAGGGGACTCAATATTCAGGACTCTTGTTTGTTTTGTTGTTTTATTTGGGAGGGGGGGGGCAAAACCTCTTGATTTCTGTGAATAATTTCTGGTCTATACTGTTATTGTGAAAGTAAAGAGTAACATTAAACCCCAAAATGAGCAAAATTTAACCCATATAGGAGAGGGCTGCCCCTTCCTCATCCTCACCCTTCTCTCATGGTTAGGAACTTCAGAGGATGCTCATTTTATCAGAAATTGTGAATTCTAGTCCTTTTTTATAAGTCAAAGTGATTTGAAACCAACCAACTGCAGGAGGTATTTCCTAATGGGGGGTTATTAGACCCAATTTCAAGATGAACTTGGACAAACTTTGAAGCATAAGGCCAATACTTCAAGGTGAAACTTTCACATTGTGATCAACAGAATACATAAGGCCCAATGGTAAGTATTTTGAACCTTAGAATTTTGATAAATTTGTCTAAATAATTGTTTAAATGAGGGTTGAAGTTTATAAATCCTAATAACACTTAAAATTCAACTTAAATAAGTACACTTGTCTTTAAGAGCTCAAAAGGTATACACATTTCAAAAGGAGAACTGAATTCAAAGTTCAGTCTTAAAAAGGCCTTAAGGCTTAAAAAGGGGTTCTAAGACCTTATCCTAATATGGCCTAAGCTATAGCCTAGTGGGATTTTCTAAGCCTAGAGTCAGGGAAGATTAGACTCAAACTAAAACTAAGGGAAGTCATAACCTAGAAACACCACCAGCAAAATTTTCTAATGAAGGTTTAAAACCACTTTATCTCACTGTACATCATGTGTTTTAAGGCAATTTAAGGAAAAACATATTTTAATTTAGCTTAGCCTAAGATGCTCAAGATGCCTTATGTTCTATGTTATGAAATTTTCTAGACTTTATAAATAGGAAAGTAGCAGGGATGGGGGGTTTAAAAAGCCTTTTCCAGGTTAAAATTCTACTTTAACTACTTTTGGCTATCTTGGAAAGGGGTTAGTTTAGGAAAATGAAATTTTCAGGAATGAGTCTATAGGCTAAAGTATGTCCCAGGAAGGTATTTTGAAGTAGCCTACCTACCTCCGCTCTTTCTCCCTCAAGAGGGTCCTGACCTTTGATGACCTTTAAAAATCTGTGTGTTATAAAAGTAAAACCTTGCAAAATAGATCTTCTGCTTAAATGAACTACAACAAAATTATTTTTCTTTTTGGGAAAGACCACTTTTCTTTGGCATTCCAGAAAAATAGCAATGGGTTTTTGGACCACCCCTATTTTACTACAGCATGATGCAATGTGAGGGTAGTAACAAGAACTTTGCCTTCTTGATCAAATTTTCACCAATAATTTGTCAGCATAAATTAAAAATGTGGTCTCTGTTTTGACAAGCAATTGAAAAGAAAAAATTGTATTTAATATTTGTGATTTATAGAATAACAATCAAGCAATAAAAGTTACATTTTTAGAATCAGAAGAAAATCAGCTTTCTGTCAATATGTGAATAAAACTAAAACACTAAAAGGATATATACATCAAAATAGAATAGTTGGTATTTCCAAAAAGAGGTCCTTGTTGGTAAGTCAATACACTAATAATTTCAAGTGTGTTTGATCTTAAGTTATTTTAATACAAACTATATTAATATATAGCTTAGATTATTAGCTTTTCTCTGATATATACAATTCTTCTCAATTCCTCTTTGGTAACAAAATGTAAGGGTTTTAGTCTTACATAATTTTACTCAATTGGATACTGGTTTTGGTCAATATCTACGAAATCATATTATTGAGTTAGGACAAAAGTGAATACACCATTTGATGCCTTTTTTTATGCTGATTACGAATATAATAAGCATTTCTATCAGAAATGAGTTTCAGCCCCACCCCCCTATATAGGCCAATTCAGGGTTAGGTTAGGTATAGCCTATATAGGGGGGGGGGGGCTGAAATTCATTTCCAATAGAAATGCTTATTATATTTGTAATCAGCATAAAAAAGGCAGCGAATGGTGTATTCACTTTATTCCTAACTCAATAATATGATTTCATAGATATTGACCCTGGTTTTTTACCCTACAAGGTTTTAAAAATATGCAAATACACTTCCTAAATATTGAAAAAAGATTAATATGGTTTAAAATTCTATGCAAATAACAGGAATTGCATTTTCAGAACTAAAGAAAGAGAAAAAGAAACTGATAACTGAAAATTACATTCTTTTGTCAAAATTTCAATAGGTATAGACCTGTCATGTAGGCAAATGTCAGGACCCTCTAGAGGGAGAAGAAGTGGAGGCATGTACTTTGCAATAGGCCAAGGCTACCTTCCAAGACATACTTTGGCCTGTAGACCCATCCCTTTAAGTTTCCTTTTTCTAACCTAACCCCTTTCCAAGATAACCAAAAGAAGCTACAGTAGAATTATACCAAAATTTGGGTGCAAATTCATTCCCAAAAGTTCAGCTGCCTAGGCATAGCACAACCAGGAGCCTATTTTTTTTAGCAAAAGTTCCTGATCTAGAATTTGAACTCCAAATCTTTCAAATGAGAAGCTATGGCTTACATTAATCTGTATATTTATACCTTAATATATACTAGCCTTGGCTAGGCCTAATTCCCATTTTTTTCAACTAGGTTGATCTGAAGCAAAAATAGCAATCTTACATAAAATCCTTTATATATATCCTTTTAATAGCACCGTTTTGGAATCTTCTCTTAGTGAAGAAGTTATCAATACGTGGCTTTTTGGACACCTTTTTGACTGAGTGTTTCTCAGTGATGATTTCATTAGAAAGCTGCCTTTCTTTCATTTTGAAATTTATGAATAAAATAGTAACACTGCCAAGTAAAACATCATCGAATGTTCGACTTCTAATCCGGCGCTTTACGATAAACCGTTGCATAGCCCTGTTTTCATTAGGCTGCTTTTGCGGACGTTTTATGGAAAATTATTTGAAAAAAACTACGTTTTCTAAAGAGTTAAAGAGGCTGAGTCACAAGTTCGAACCTTAAAACGTACAGGGATTAGGAGGTGGAGTTGGGGGGCTGCCGCCCCCCAAACCCCCGCTTCCGTATATGAAAGGGGCTGTGCCCTTCTCAACACCTCGCTCTTTAAGCTAAAGTTTGACTTTCTCACAACTCTTTTTTTTAAACAATAAAAACTTTAGCGTAAAGAGCGAGGCGTTGAGGAGGGCACAGCCCCTTTCATATACGGAAGCGGGGGTTTGGGGGGCGGCAGCCCCCCAACTACACCTCCTAATCCCTGTACGTTTTAAGGTTCGAACTTGTGACTCAGCCTCTTTAACTCTTTAGAAAACGTAGTTTTTTTCAAACAATTTCTGCACATTTTTGTACGGTTTATAACTTGTTATTGCTTGAATAACTGTTAGCTGATCTTTTGAGGAGTTAAAGATGGGGGGCTGCCGCCTCCCAACCCCCTCGCTTTTGAAGATTCTTGTGTTAAGGCTTTTAATTCCTGAATACTCAAATCAAATGCACAGTAAGATTTTTATCAGTCGCCCCAGGCCCCATGTTATCAAAGCAGTGGAGACTTACCTGTAACCTGAAGGCCGACTGTGATATTCTTCTGGAGACGCCTGTTGAGCCGAAGGATTTAATAGATTGGATTTAAAAAAGAAACTGAGTTTCTTTTTTAAACTTTAAATTCAATATATAAAAAAATTTCTCTGACGGAGAATCGAACTCGGATCTTCCGCCTGACAGTCAGGAATAGCGACCACTGTACCACAGAGACATTACATTATTTTTATTCTGTGCGATGTATTTTTGACGCAAGCAAATCCCCACAAAACTTGATATTTGGTTTTTGGAAAACAGGGAAGGAGTGATCGGATTGAGCTGAAATTTTAAGGATAAGCTCCCAGGCCCCAGGAAAGCTTATCCTCTAGATTTCAGCCCGATCAGACAACGTTACAGGGGGGCTGTGGTGGGAAAAATTAACATGGGCTCTTATAGGAAAACGAGGGTTTTCGTAAATGTAAATTCGGGGGGATAATTTTTTCGGTCTCAAAATATCAAAAGGCCCTAACAGGTCGAATTCCGCTTCGAATGAGTCCTCATTGACCCGGATCCGTTGCCAACTGTGGCCTGTAGGCGTGGCTGATAAAAAAAAAGAGAAATGAACTTTAAGTGGCTATATTTGGTTTTTGGAAAACAGGGAAGGAGTGATCGGATTGAGCTGAAATTTCGAGGATAAGCTCCTGGGCCCTGAGAAAGCTAAACCTTTAAATTTCAGCCCAATCGGACAACGTTAAAGGGAGGCTGTGGTCGGAGGGTCGAAACTTCCGGCCGACTTTTACCCATGAAGATAAAGTCGGAGGGGGTGAAATTTTGCACGTTTCTTAGTTGGAGCTTGGGCTACAAAATGCGATCACCGCTGTCTCTCTGCAACCGCTAGGACCAGAAATCGCTTAACATTGTGGTGGGTTGCCTCTTTATGGAGGCACAAGTGTGCCTCCTTGATAACAATTAAAAAATATGCATAATTTAAAAAAGAATAAAAAATTACTTATCCATTAAACCAAATTAGTTCATAATCCATGAATACAAATCATCAGACAAAAGTGGTAACTCCACCGAACTCAGAAATCAACTCTGAACTCCCACTTGTCAGAAAACTTAAATAACCCAGCAAGAAGACCAAATAAATACTGCATCACGGATATAAAGAAAAAAAACATCAAGAAAGACCCAAAAAAAAGCCAAAAGGCCATTTGGGTGTTGGATCGTCACTAAATACGAACAGTTCCTTAGGCGAAGAGGATTGCCAGTCCCGAGCCCACGAGGAGCTAAACTCAACGAGTAAGCTAGACAACCATGATGAGCTCGCCTTGACTTAATGCTCCAAATGGTGGTCCAGCATAAAGAGGAAAGTGAATCTTTGCCTCCAATCAAATCGGTCTTGTGCAAGTGTGAAAGCTTCTTATAGATAAGTACCGATCATTGAGAGGTACTGGGTAGGGCTGTCCCTCCATCTTTTTTGTTTTAAATGAACACCTTTCAAATAGTTATCTTGCACAAGATAACTAGCATAATTTTAAATAGTTATGTCTTAGCAATATGAAACTTGAGGTGATGATAGCATTTATTTCTAGACATGAGGTAGATATAATAAGCACAAGGAAACTAACCTTTATAAAGCCAACTGAAGGAGAGGAGGGAGTAGCGGTTTTAAGCCTCATAATTTTTTTCTTCCGGGGGGGGGGGGGCCTCATTGGGGTGAAAAAAAGAAAAAAAAAATAATTAATTTAAAAAAAAAGGGGGGGGAGCCCCCCCCCCCCCTGTCCAGGCCCAAAACCGCCACTGCCCGGAGGCTGTGTAGCTTTGATGATAAGAAAAGGGATTTTAAACTCCTTGGTGGCCCCAAAAGATTGCTCTGATAAGGTGGATACGATTAGTTTGGAAATTCTAGACACTATAGAAAACTGAGTAAAGTAGTTTAATTTTGTAACCCGGGCGGAAGGAATAATATATTCTAAGTTTTAAAGGAAGTTTTCAGGACTATAAAACCACAATCCTGGGAGACTTAAAAAGCTACAGGTATCAATGGGAAGATATTAATCAATAAAACATGGCAAGAAAAGCGCAGGGGACGCACTTCTAGATCCTGATTTGATGAGTATTACACTATTTGTTCTAAAAATACATTACTTAGCCTGATACCCTGATTTGATGGTTTTTACACTATATAGTCTAAAAACACATTACAACCCAAAGAAGAAAGGGTGGAACAAAAAAAAAGCAGCCCTACCTGAATTTTAGATAAAAACAAAAATTATGCCTATCTTGGAATTTTAAAACAGACTACTGTCTCATCCTCGAAGTTTCATATGCCCCAATCCCTGCAACATGTAAAATCTGACACCGCAAAACCGACTAGACAGTTTGTCAACTTCATTAAAATTGAAAAGTCTTTCCTGTGCATTTTTTGCTCAATATCTGTTCTTTAAGGCTACGTTTCTTAACTCAACTACTTGCCAAGATAGTCAAATCCCTCATCACTAATATTACTCTAAGACGCCTTTGAACCACCACTCTAATAAAAATGTTTACCCATGTTAAGTCTATGAAATAGTTAATTACTTTTAGCCGTTGCACATATTTTTTTAGGTATTTTGGAATGAAGGGTAGGGTACCCAAAATGTTTCACCAGTAATAGCTTGTAATATGCTTGACCTACCACGATTTTTATAGATTATCTTTGTCCTTTTTGTATAGACCAAATTTTGATTTTAAAAACAATTTTGAAAAATATAGAATAATACTCAAGCATGATTCATAGAAATGACTTTAATCCTAAAAATTTGAAAAATTCGGATCTGAATTGACCAACTCCATTTGAAACTGTAGAGTGTTCTGATAAATATTTGTAATACAAGGCTAGTCTGACATGGCTGTTCCATAATATTATCTACTTAAAGCAAGAAAGTAAAACTGTCTTGGATTTTCACCTAAATTAGACACATTTAAAACATTCCGCCAATGAGAAACAGGGTTCCGTTCTTATGGACCTTATATAAACCACTCTAACAGACATATTTAGCATAAATCCACTGTACGGCTGTCTTTTGTCAAAGCTCAAAGTCTGTATTATTTTAGTGCAAGAAAATATAGAAAATTAGCGATTTCTCCCATTCTTAGAACAGAAAAAATAGATGAAGACGCTTTAGAAATTGGACTTTATATGCCAGATTAATTAAAGAAACTTTCCGAAAAGGAGGTTTTTCAAAGAAAAGTAAAGGCCATATTAAATTTAAGATTAGCAGATATAAAAACTTATAATAACTCAAACTCAAAACCACTAGAAATTACCATTAAAGAATAAATTAAACCCAAAACGAACAGAAATTAAACAAACAAAGGTATAACAGGTGCTAATATAAGTTAATGAATAAATCTTAAAACGAGTAAAATTTAAATTGGATATGCAAATCAAGCTGAAAACGAACACAAATCACCACAAACAAGAGTTTGGCCACTGCCCTCTTCCTTAACAGTAAAAAAATAAAGCCTACTGCGTCATTAGCACTTCACTGAAAACGAATTATATTACAAATATTTTGCTTTGTACTTATTACAACATTGAAAACGAAATGAAAATTACAGTAAAACAATATCTTGAACTGATGAGCTTTCAGAAATTAAAAGTATTATATATCAAAAGTTTAGTTTAATTTTGTTAGTTCTTTCCAAGACTGTTCAATACACATATAATTTTCACTACAAACAATAGTTTGACTACTGCCCTTGTCCTTAACTTAAAAGTCTAAAGCCTACTGCGCAATTGGTGCTTTACTAAAAACGAATTGTATTACAAATATTTTCTTTTGTCCTTATTACAACATTGAAAATTATATGAAAACTTGCATTGAAATAAAATTTTAAACTGATGAGATTTAGGCAATTAATATCATTGTATATCAAATATTCAGTTTGATTTTGCTAGTTGTTTTCAAGACTGTTCAAGACACAGTAGACTATATGCTTCTTTACCACCAATGACACAGTAGGCTGTATACTTCTATAGCTAGGGAAGAGAGCACTGGCCAAACTCTTGTAGTGCTTTTTGTTCGTTTTAAGCCTGATTCGTGTATTCAATTGAAGTTTTACTCGTTTTAAGATTTATTTATTCACATGTATTAGTACCTGTTGTTAGTTATAATTGTTTATTTAATTTATTTTCGTTTTGGGTTTCATTTATTCTTTAATAGTAATTTCTGGTCGTTTTGAGCTTAAATTATTATAGGTTCTTGTTTTTGCTCATCTTAAGTTTAATATGAACTTTACTTTCGTTGAAAAACTCTACTTCGTTAGAAAGCACTTGGACTCCATCATTCGGTGTCCTTCTGGCTTCAAAGTTGGTTGATTCTCCTTCATAGCATCGAATTTATATTATTCCAAGGGAGAAGGGGGGGGGAGAAAACTAATTTGGCTTTTTCATAAGGGCCAAACAAGGGAAGCATAGGGTTCTGCTACATTTCCCCTGCAATTTAAGAGTAAACTCGGCAGTTACCCCTACGGCTCTTGTGACAGGACCCTCCCCTTTTTCTGCTTGTCGACCCTTCTTCTTACAATTTACACAACTTCTTTTATGAAATACCGATACTTTGGAAGAAGTGAATGATCCTCTTGAAGATCCATCTCTCTTTCTGGGCTGGGAGGTCTGCTTTTAGCAACAGCTTAATATTTTTCTGCAATCCCAACTTCTTGGGTGTTCTTTTCAGCTCAGAGGAGATTGATGCTGAATTTGGGCATTCAAATAGGAGTTGCTGCATAGTTTCTATTGTTGATGCGCATTGGCGACAGAAAGGGCTTGGGTGTTTGCTTCAAAATGGATTTTCTTGATAATTTGTAGAGATGATTGGGAGTCTAAGAATACAACTGCCTTATTACTTAGAGGAGGATTTGCATGGACCACATTCAGAGCCCTGTATATTGCAGCTATTTCAGCCCTGAGGACAGAGGAGCCGTCGGAGAGCAGTTTTGAGATGTGGAGATTTAGCTGGAGGATGACTGTCGCAGCAGCTGCTTTACCTGCTTGTACGGAGCCATCTGTATAAATTTCCAAGAGCTTGTGGAAGTTTGTCACTCTAATTTTCTTGAAATTCCACTTGAGTTATTACTGGAGGGATATTCTGCTTCTTTTCTGGAATTAGCCGGAGGCAAACATTAACAGGAGTTATCCTCCATGCTGGAGGAAAAGGCAAACAATGGAAAGATATAAGGTCATTTTGCCAGATCGGGCATTTGGAAATAAAAGTATCCCATGCCCCAATTCTCCCTGAAGATTGAGTACTCATTTTTTGAAATGTTAACGGGTACACTGGGTGGTCTAAGCCATATGCCTGAATCTTTGTAGAATACCTTACTGACAGCATTTGATTCCTTTCAACTATCGAAGAAAATTCAGCTATTTGGCGAACTTTTGCTCCCTCTGAATAGTTATGAAGCCCTAAAGCAGTTCTAAGAGATATATTTTGAAGGGTCTCTAGCTTTGCTATGGTTTTTTAATACAATTAATATATACTATCAGCAGGGGCGTCTGGAGGGGGGTGGGGGTGGGTAGGGGTCCCTTCAAATTTTTTGACATTCGGTAAAATTTTCGACGGAGGCAAAAATTTCGGCTCAAATTTTGCAAAATCGGCCAAAATTTAGCAGAATTCTGGCATAAATCAGGTAGCAATTCGGTAAATTTTACGAAGATCGCCCCCCGAATAAAACGAGCCTCGGGGCACGACTGACTGTCAGTCCATAATCAATTTTGGATCTGATAAACCTCTTATAAGAATCCAGCAGAACTTTGGGAGAATTTTCCCAGGAGAAGGAAGTAAGTCGTCTAAGGATTGATATTCTTTTCTCGCAAGGCCGCTTCAAAGCTTCGACTTGAGAATTCCATGTGAGCCTTTGATCCAAAGTTAATACTAAAATAACAAGGTTAGCTTAATTCTGAATTAATGAGCCTTTCGTGTAAAAGTGTGGTGCTCGGACGTTTCGTTTACTATGGAAAATTGCTGCTTTCGTTTTAATGGATGATATTGGAAAGGATATTGTTTCTGAGAAAGTTTCTAGTTCAAGTATGGCTTTTTATAAATTAATCTCCAATTCTTTAATTGAGCGTCTGCTTTCAGAGGCAACGCTATAGCGTTGCCTGTAGTAAAGGCCATACGGCACCAACGTCTTATTATTATTATTATTTTTTTCCCAATGGCACTTCATATGGAAGAGGTCGTCTATAAACTTCAAAGGGGGCTCATTCGATTGGAAATCGAAAGTTCTAGTGCCCTTTTTAAGAGTCAAAAGTGATCGGAGGGCAACTAGCCACCCACACACCCTTTTTTCCCCAAATGCATTCGATAAATATTTTGAGATAGCCATTTTGTTAAAAATAGTTCATTGATTACATAACAAAAACTTCGGTGTCGACACAACCCCCAAGGGCCAGGGGGCTGGCGTTGTAAGTTATGCCCGCGGGGCATATACGGTTCTTATGGAAGGAATGCGTATGTACTTTAGAGAGGGCTCATTTGATTGGAAATTAAAAGTTTTTGTTTACTTTTTAAGAGTCAAAAGATATCGGAGGGTAGCCAGCCCCCCCCCCACGCCCTTTTCTCCCAAATGCATCCGATAAAAATTTTGAGATAGCCATTTTGTTAAAAAGAGTTCAAAGATCATATAAAAAAAACTCCAGTGTCGACACAACAACATAGCTCAAAATTTCGATCTGATGCATTTGGGGAAAAAAGGACGTGGAAGGAGGGGGGTAGTTGCCCACCGTTCACTTTTGACTCTTAAAAAGGAACTAGAACTTTAAATTTCCAATCAAATAAGCTTCCTCCAGGTTTATACGACCACTAATTCCATAAAAATCTGGTATGTCCCTAAGGCGTAACTTATAGCCCTTGTCCCCAGGCTGGGCGGGGAGAGGGGGGGGGGTACTGTATCAACCCTTGAGGCTTTGAACAAAACTGTTTTGAACAAAATGGCTATCTAAAATGTTAGATCGGATACATTTGCTAAAAAAAAGGGCATGTGGGGGGGGCTCTCTGCCCTCTGACTGAGTTTGTACGGCCATCCTTTCCATAAATACCATATGTGCCCCAGGTCATAACTTTCAATCCTTGTCCCCGGAATGGTCAAACTTGGAAGCATGGTTATAAGATCTATGGGCCATTTTGAACTAAGTGACCATCTAAAAATTTCTATAAGATATATTTGTGGGGGGAGGGGAGGCACGGGGTGGGGAGAGGGGGATAGTTGCACCACTATTACCTTTGACTCTTAAAAAAGACACTAAACTTTCAATTTCTACTCAATTGAGCCTCCTTCAATGTTTATATGACTGTCCCTTCGATAAAAAACCTTCTACGTCCCCAGGACGTAACTTACAATCTTTACCCCCGGGATCAGAGAATTGTGTCAACCTTGGAGGCATTGTTATATGATCTCTGGACTATTTTGAATAGAATGACTATCTCAAAATTTCGATCGGAAGCATTTGGGAAAAAGAGGGCGTGGGGGGGAGGGGGGGCTAAACACCATCTGGTCACTTTGGGCTCTTAAAAAGGGAACTAGAACTGGCAATTTATAATCATATGAGCCCCCTCCATAGTTTTTACGACCACTCCTTCCATAAGAACCTTATATGCTCCCAGGGCATAACTTATAAAATTTTCCCCCGGAAGGTTGTGTCAGCCCTGAAGTATTCTTATCTGATCTTTTGAGCATTTTTGAAAAAATGGCTATCTCAATATTTTGATGGGCTATATTTGGGGGGATATAGCGTAGGAAGAGGTCTATTAGCCTTCCGATTACTTTTGACTTTAGAAAAGTAACTAAAGCATTTAATGTCTAATCAAAAAAGCCCACTTTGAAGTTTATACGACCATTCCTTCCATGAAAACCTTTTATGTCCCCGGGGCATAGCTCACAACATTTGCTTGCGGGTTCTGAGGGGTTATATCGGTCACGGAGTTTTTTTTATCTCATCTTTGAACTATTTGGAACAAAATGGCTATCTCGAAATTTCGATCAGATGTATGTCGGGAAAAGAGGGCGTGGGGGGCTAGTTGCCCTCAGATCACTTTTGATTCTTTAAGAAGATACTAGCAGTTTCAGTTTCCAACTAAATGAGCCCAAGACTGTATCCAGAGGAGGGATTTGGGGGGTTTGAACCCCTCCCGAAATGTTTTTTTGAATCGTAAAAACGTAACAAATATGGATATAAACAAATTTTGTATGCGTTTTTTGATTTTTTTTTGTGTTACCCCCCCCCCCCCCCCGAAAAAAACCTTTGAGTGAAACCTCCTAGGAAAAAAAATCCTGGGTACAGCCTTGCCTCTGGGGAAAAAAATAAAACGTTGAAGCCTTGTAACGTTGAAAACGTTATGGCCCTTGTTATGGCCTTTACTATAGGCAGCATTTCTTTACAGCATTGACTCTGATGCATTTGAATATGAGGCATCTATTATATTTAATATGCACAAAAATCTAGATGTGAGATTCGGTCATAAACACTACCAAAACGGTCAGAAAATAAAATCTAAAATGGACTTTCCTAAGAAAATACCTAGACGACCAATTCAGGTTGCTCAAGCCTGGTAGGTTTTTAGATTTGTCACTTCAGTTTCTTAAATCTTCTATTAAAATTTTGAAACCATGCTTAAAGTTGGCCTACTATCTGGAAAAATTTGATGCAGCTCTTCAGGATAAGGCTAGGCGGTAAATATATACCAAATCATATTATTGAGTTAGGAATAAAGTGAATACACCATTCGATGCCTTTTTGGTAAATTTCTACCAAATCATATTATTGACTTGTGCATAAAGTGAATATAGCCTATCACTTGATGCCTTTTTTTATGCTGATTACAAATATAGTAATCATTTCTATCAGAAATGAATTTCAGCCCTCCCCCCTATATATGCCAATTCAGTGTATATATTTCCTGACCCATTTAATTATTACCTGACCACTGAATTCAGTGGTATTCAGTACCTGACCCATTTACTGCGGTGGAAGCGTGTCTTGAAAAGTACCGTGATAGAGTAGAAGCGAGTAACCACCAGTGGACTGCCATTCTTACATAGTTGTATTATAGTTCCTTCGTGATTATTTTTATTTCAAGAAGTTTCGTTGTGTTTTGTATGTGCGTTTTCTTCTCTTTTGTTTTTTATCCGTCTTTTGTTCAATTGTGACGGGTTTTTCCAATATATTCATTCATATTCATTCATTCATTTCTACAACCTAACCTAACCCTGTATTGGCATATAGCCTATAGGGAGGGGGGGGGGCTGAAATTCATTTCCAATAGAAATGATTATTATATTTGTAATCAGCATAAAAAAAAGGCATTGAATGGTGTATTCACTTTATTCCTAACTCAATAATATGATTTGGTAGAAATTTACCACCTTTTTTATGCTGATTATGAATATAATAATCATTTCTATTGGAAATGAATTTCAGCCCCCCCCC
>JAQQPU010001488.1:0-16150 GCA_029168905.1 Artemia sp. Kazakhstan ARC1039 | reverse complement strand
CCCCCCCCCCCCATCAATAAATATAATTTTCAGGTATTTTTTCATAAATTTTAATTTTTCATACTGACGAAAAAACATAAAGAAATGAATCTAGACTTAAAATATGAAAGAGGTAAGATAAAGGTTAGAGAAATTAATAGCATATTTGGAATAAAGAGTTCTGTTCATATTAGATTTTCTTGATTGTGACTTGGATTTTAACCCAGGCTATTGAAATTAAATTCATAAAAAGCCCCTTAGAGGGACTTCAGATGGAAAAATCTTCTGATCTACCCCTAGTGCACAATACCCAATACTTTTTGTGGGAAGAGGGTTTGATGACATTTGAAACTATCTTTACTTAAAGTACTGCATGCTTTTTGAGAATAAAGGCTTCTGTCAATTTTGAATTTGTTTGGTTTTGACTTTGACTATGTTATTTAGATTAAATTAAGAACAAAAACACTTATGTTAATTAAACTAAATTAAAAATAAAACATGCACTTTCAAGGTAGTTCAGACAGGAAAACTTTATGTGTTTTTCTTATTTTCTAATGTATTTTAATTCTACATTCTTTTTTTTTCTTCATTATTTTATTTGTCATGTTTTCATTTTGGCTGCTCAATTTTGAATTCGGGAGGAGGGGGATGGCCCTAGCATTGTAATTCTACTTTCAGGAAGAAAAAGTAATGAGACAAATAGGCCCCTAAAGACGTGACATAACCCTAGATATATAGTTAGAAAGGATTTGTGGGATATACACTCTCATTGCCCACCCATTATTCTAATTCTCAGTCTGTGTTGTTTTTTTGCTTTTTGTTTGCACCTGTTAGTGTCCACAATTCAAGTTCTTGCATATACAGCTGAATTTTTAGAAGTTGAAATAAAGTAGAGTTAGTTAATCCAGACTAGTCCCAGTTAGCGATAAGAATTTTGACCTTAATTAGTGAGAATGAAAAGCTCAGGACTTACTTTCTTAGAACTTTAGTAAGTCTAACAATTAAGAAATCAGTAGAGACTGGACTTTGTAAAACTTCAGATTTATATCTTATTCAAAAAGTTATTACTGTAGAACCGCACCTTCTGTGTAAGCAGGAAGCCACTTTTCTGAACTTCATCGTGCCTTAATTCTGTTAATGTTGAAACTAGCTATGTGAAGTAAAGGATGTTATATGTGTCTGACTGTATGAACGTGTCAGTCTAGTAGTTGTGAGGACAGTACCTTTGTGCTATATTAAAAAGCTACCATTTTAGCAAAAAATTATACCTGGATCCATTTGATTTATGCAATATACATCTTGCATTGGAGACTTATTTCTGCTTAGATACTGAAAAACACAGCCAATCACATATCTTTAATGATAATACAAGCAAAAAAGGGGTAAAGAATTCAGCTTTGGACTTACAGTCCCTTCCAGCTGTGCAGTCAGTCAATTAATTGATTGAACAGAGGGTGTTGATCTCTGTTTCATGACCCTTCAGCCAGGAAGTGTAATGGGGGGTTGGAGGCCAGCCATCCTGTGCTTTCGCATATCCTTCACGTTTACCTTTCCAGGTTTCTCCGGGTACCGATTTAGAGCCAGGTCGACTCTGGCTGAGCTTACAGAGTCATGCTTTGGACCCCCATTCCAATTGAAATAACCATTAACGCCAGGACTCGAACCCTGCCCTCACTGACAAAGGATTTTAAGTCTAATGTGCTAACCGCTCGTCTAGGAGTAATACAAGCAAAGGCAGCAATAAAATCATAATAACGTATTTGAAAGTGTGCAATAAGGGCCTGTGAAATTATGAGGGTGTATACTATTGGAGATCTACTGTTTCTTCTTCTTCTTCTAATTCACAGCAGGCGGGCTATTCAGTTGTTACTATTTAGCCCTCTTCTTTTTGCTTCACTCTGTGGGCTACAGAGCTAATGTCTTGGTTGTCTCTTATTTATTAGATATTCTCAGATATCTTTCAGTAGATCTTTTGACTCAAGGAGTTCAAATATAAGATGATAGATATCGATTTCTGTGCTCTGTGTGCAGGTATAGTTGGCTAAGCTCTTGGCTGATAGTGAGATTTTGTGGTGTTTGAAGTATTTTAACAGTTTACGAAGCAAGGTATGTTGTGCAGACGTCAGCATATTACATTCAAATAGGCAATGGTCAATTGTTTCATTATTCATATTACAATGCCTGCAAAGAGGGGACAGGGGAATTGAACCACTTGAATTAGAAAGCTTATATGAGAATGCAAGGAAATTTAGTCCATTTGTTCCAGAACGAATTCTATGATAGATTTTAGAAAGATACTTATTGGGAAAGGGGGAAAGGATAGGATTAATCTTATTAAAATTAATATCTGATAGCCTCCATCGGAAAATATCTCTAATTGGGATTGGTCTCCCACTTGGCTGGTCAATATTTATAGCATTTTTAGCTATTTCATCAACCTGATGATTACCACTTATGCCAGAGTGGCTAGGAATATACTGAAAATAAGTTTTTATGCCACTTGAAGCAAGATTATCAATAATACTGAGACAATGATAAGTGTCAATGTCCAACTTATATTGTGGAGCTGAGGCCAGCAACTCAAGGCTTGATAAAGACATGTTTAACATGTATTGTATGGATTTAATCTTATGCTCATGTTGAAAAGGTGTTGAAATGCCACTGTGTCTTAATGTTTAAATTCACCCTTTTTGAATTGGGTATGCAAGTGTTTCCTGGACAAACTTTGTATGATATTTAATGGAAGTTAGTTCAACTGCTCATATTTCAAATGTTTTTAGAACTTATGTCCCAATACTGATTGTTCATCACACCACCCACTGGAAGAGTCTGATTCCTGGCTCTAAATTTCCATCCTGTAAAACTCTTGTAACGTATAACCCTTTCAGAAATCAATCTGACCATTTTTACTTTATCTTTCTTTTTGTCTAATCACTTGATTGACTTTTAACTATACACTGTCGTAATGTTATTCTACAAAAATTGGGGTTAGTTGTCACATGTGACAAAGGAATGTCATAAACAAGAAAGACTGCCTGAAATGACAAAAAATACTTTGTCATTGAACACTATGTTATTATTTCGAAATTTTAAAATCAAAACCATCTGAGAATATATAAATATGTTCCACTTTTTTTTTTATGTACTTTCTCATTCAGCTCATATATATTTATGAATAATCAGCCAACTTATGCAAGGAGAATAGCTAACCTTCTCTTGTGAAGCAATTTTTAAAGCTTATGAATTTTGTAATAACAAAAAGGGTAAAATTTGGCTCTAAAAAACGTAAAATTTTTAAGGATGGTTTTTAAAAGGCATTGTTTTATAGTCTGTGCCCCATGAAGAAACATGTGTGTCAAAAGATGTCCAAAATAGGTTATAGTAAGCTTTAGGGCTATACGTCTTTTTTTCGTGTAGTTTGCTCTTTAAGTCCTCTGCTCATATATTTAATAATTTTTAGAAAATTGTCTGATAAGGTCTTTGTGTCCTGTCCTTTCTATGTCCAATAAAAGAATTAAATCTTAACTTAATAGTCGTGACAAAATCCCAAATGAAAATACTAGCAAGAACCAATAAAACTGGTCTTTGGGCCAGTAGGACCCATAGTCGTTCAAGGGGAGAGTGGGCAGCTGTTCGGGAAGCTGCACTTGGGGGCCGTGGCTGGGGATTACACACTTTGATTTGGCTTTTTCTTATATTTTAGTCCGAGAGGAGCACTTCAATTAATTGTTGCGTAAATTGCGATAGATTGTTCCCCTTTAGTTCACTTCCTTTTAGTAATGTAACTTTGATTTATTGTTCTGTTTTAGGTGCTATTCATCATTTGAACATCCTTCTTTTTCAGGTTTATAGAAGTTAATTAAACACAAATAAAGAAGGCTTGACCCTCGATATAGCTACTTTTGTTCAATCTACCAGTATTTTTCAAATAAAAGCTTCGTAATTTTAAGTGTTTCTAAATAGAGTGTTAAATCTTCATCCATCAAACCTTGCAGATTTTTTTATTTACTAGCTTATTTTTTAAATTTGTCTATCTGCCTTTATGTATTGGTGCAACTGAAATGTAAGTGAAGCCACTTCTGCAAAGAGGTGTTACAAAGACTACACAGAAGCTGAACACCTTTTCTTTCTCTGTAAGTGTTTATGAATTATGTGTTGCTCATTCTCCCCCTCCCCTCCTCTTGTTTTGTTTTTGCAACTTGTTGATCTTTGGCCTAACAAACCAGAATAAAAAAAGAGTTCATATTCAAATAATGCGCCCTGTTTTAAGTGCTACAATATTTTGTTTTACGCTATTTTAGACTAATAATAGAAAACAGTTATTTTGCAACTAATTTGTGTGATTCTGGATGGAAGTACCGTGCCTTATTGAAACAGCTACCATATTAATCACGAATATACTACGTGTATGCACGGCAATTACGGCCATTTTAACGGTTAGGCTATTTTTCAATATCCTTGGGAACCGTGTGTATTGCCGCAATACATGTTCAAGTACCTGGAAGCTTAAGGCCAAAATATCTCTTCGTATGTTGTAAGTTTGAACTCTGAAATGTAATGCCTGCCCAACAAGGAGCTACTTGCTTTCAATTAGGAGATCTCAAGCACAAAATAGTAATTTGAATTCCAATTTGACTGAAGAGAAAGTATACGGCAATAATTAAAAAGACAAGAGCCTTTAAAACATAAAGACTTCCATTATTTATCTTAATTTCTGTTTCATGAATTCATTGACAGTGTTTTTTGTTTGAATTATTATTCAAGTCTCTCAAGCTTTAATATGCCCCTATTTTTCTTTTAAAGATTTCATTTTTGGGGAAAAAGTGTTTTGAAATTAACTTTGAAAAAGAAAAGAGCCTTCAAAACATAAAAGATGTCCATTATAAAGAGCAGCTCTGTATCTCATTGCAGGGAGATTGCAACAATTGATTCATCCCTTTCTCATTAGAATTACTCGTGTAGGCAACACCTTACAACCACATATTTCTTATCTAAACTGCAGTTTTGTCCTAGTCGACGAGGCTTTGTTAACTTTATTTAATGTTTCCAATGATTATTTCCTATGACGCGTCTTTGCTTTAGCTGGTTCATTACAATACTTGGCCCTTACAAAAAAAAAAAAAAAAATTGATCAGAATCTAAACTTTTTAATTCCAAATGCATAAATTTCAATGAACTGGTTCTCTGCAATTATCAACGAAACCGAATTAAAGGTAATGCTGCCTTACAGTAGGAAAAAACAAATGAATTACAGTTCTTCTGCAGTACTGTTAACATACGAAGGACCAGTTGTCTTCCCCAGGCTGGACTCGTATACTGTCTTCTCGATTTTCCGCAGTTATAATGTTTTCTAAAATCTCGAAGATAATGCGACCTTTTACCAGAATGTTCAATCACTGTGACTTGGTTTTCCTCTGCCTAATCTAGTATTGGTCTTTTCCAAGTTTTCAAGATAATTACCCCCAGGATATATATATATACATTTTTCAGATGATTTTTTCTTCCTGTCTCTCGCCACTATATTCTGGAGCACACTGAACTAGTTTTTGAAATTTAAGTATGTCTGCATTAGGTTTTGGCTGTAGGAAACAGCTAAAATATGTTTTACCCATGTTGATACCCTAGAAGTTATTGCAGATAGAAAGATTCTGACTTTGCCATTAGAGTCGCCATGTTATGATTAGGGGTGGTCTACCCGTATCTCAAAATCAAATTTTTACCTAGAAACTAAGTTTTGGCAGTGAACTAGTTGACCTTGTATTACTTTCAGGAATTTCTAACAGGACGTATTAATGAACAAACTAACAGGATTTGCTCTTTAGCTTAAGCCGAATTTTAACAAAGGATGTTGGAATTTAAAAATTACTAATTTTTATGTGTCTAGAGGGGTCAAGATAACCATGATTATTTTATTTTATTAGACAAGACCAATCGCTTAGTTGAAATAATAAGTGAATGTATACAATACATATTTATGAACTTACAGTTTTTATAAACTAAAAAAACAATATGCATCAATGGGCACACCCAGAGGCTCTAGCGTGTAGGGTACTAATCATCCAAACAACATTAACAAAACAACTAACGTGGACTTATAATATATACAGTTAAGTATTCTTTTTCCCTCAAGAGAAGATTTATGAATTAGGATCAAGTTGCCAGGTTACGGAGTCCAGTTGCATCACGGTCTTTTTAAAAACGTAAACCTCAGTATTAGGATTTTGAACCAGTGCGCTTGCGCAATGTCAAGCACATGTTCGTATTTAGTGAACATTATAAACTGCGTCATCTGTTTCAAATTTGAACACACAGTAGCGTGGAATGATCTTTGATTGGAAGAAAGGGATTGCTTTCAATTGATCAGAGAAGTGGTATTTTATTCCTTAGTTAGTTAAAGCATCACTGGAAGTCAATGAAAACCACTCTTTCTAGAGTAAGATCAAAATTTCATGATACTGTTTGTTCAAATTTGAGAAAAATCGTCTAAAATTTGAGGCAGGGGTCCACATTTGAGACCAAAATATCAATACTAGGGGGGGGGAGAGGAGGTTACGCCATGGAAACCGGTGAATTACGTTCGTCACCCTGGACTTACGTAATCCAAAAGAAAATTCTTTGGCTTAATTACAGTTATAAAATTATAGCATTAAAATTTAATTTTAGTTGTAATATTTTCAGAACTTAATATTCAATTTAATAAATTGCTGTCGAAGTAAGAAGTATCTATATAAATTACAATTTTATGAATTTTAGCTTTATATACTGCTCCTACTACTGATAGCAATACACTGCAGTACCAAGCCGCCTGAGACCAACACAGCTATGTATGCTTCTCCTCCATTGCAATCTTTTGAAAGCCTCTCTTTAAACCCTCCCTGAGAACATACATCATTATTAGTATAACTGGTGGCTATGTGGCCTACAAGAAGACATTTGTAGCAACAGCGTGGTAAAAAGTGAAATTCATCTACGCGCAAACGTTCAAAACCGTTTTTTGGAGGATCTTTCATGTTTAATGTCATGTTGACGGGAAGTAGAGTCTGAATGTCTGGGACTTACCAATCTCTTTAGCCTTTTCACATGCTGGGAACAGATTAGCTACATCCACCGCTTCATACACGTCTGGAATAAAACGCACAACTCCAGAGAAACTCTCTGATTTTATGTTAGCGTCTTGTGAACTATTTTCTGTTTTCATGGCATTTGCAATCCTTTCAGCCGAGTCCTTTGATTTAAGCATTACTTTCCATTCTTTCTAATATTTCTCTTTAGCTCAACAACATCATCACTTAACTTTCCACATGTTGACAGAGTAAAGTCCTTACGGGCATCTGGCGTTTCAAGGGACTTGTTGAGCTCATCAACATATACATCATATATTTTCATCATACAACGACCGAGTATGGTAACAGAGTGGAAGCCTGACTCAAAGTAACATTTGCTGGCCACGAAATTGGAGTCTGCTTTATCTGTTCCGTGGTGCTATCTAGCTTTCTACACATCTGGTTTACTTTAGTTGTTATACATGCGCCAACTCGTGTGCGTGTAACTGAACCACAAGCAACTGAACCACCGTGCAACTGAACCCCCGTATAACCGAACCCCTGTGCAACTGAACTCTCGTGTAACTAAACCCCCGCGCAACTCAACACCATTTAACTGAACCCCGATGTAATTAAACCCCCATGTAACTGAACCACCGTGCAACTGAACCACCGTGCAATTGAACGGCCGTGCAACTGAACCACCGTGTAACTGAACCACCGTGCAACTGAACCATCGTACAACTGAACCACTGAAGTCAGATTTTCAGTTCTTTAAAAAAATTGGGCAATATCATTGGGTAAAACTCAAGTTAGAATTTTTACATGTTCAACCTTGTTGAAATGGTTTGTTTCTTAAATTCATGATATAAACGCCTGTCAAAAGTATTCATGAAAAAGCTTTGTTTTATTTTTGCAAAAAAAAAAAAAAGAAGATCCGATGTCACAAACCATTAAAGCTGATTTATTACTCTTTTTTTCAGATGAATCAGACCTTTCTGGACGTTAAGTAATAAACAAATGTGTTGAAAATATTTGACCTTTGTGAATCTAGATAACGAATTTTGATCAGATGTCTTTGAGGAGATTACAGCTAAAAAGGACATGGGAGGTTGCACTAGTGGGACTGGTTGCTCACCAGCCTTTTTTTTTTTCAACATTCCTTCAACTTGCCCTGAAATTTTTAACTTCATACCCTCAGTTTTATACCCTTAGCTGCTCTCGACACAATGCAGATACAGCGTCTTTTAAAACTGGATGCACATAGTACCTCTTGATTTAGTTGAAGATGCTCCTAGATATTTTCCAAACAATGTGACGGCTGATACCATCAGCCATTGTAAATGTTCCTGGTATTTCCTTTTCACAACCAATAAAGGAATAAATGCTTTTTGGTTGTGTTTGGCATTCTTCTTGACATTTCCCTAAGGTTTGACCATAATGCTGCATGCTTTTTTTTATTTATAGGATCAAACATGCCATCTTTTGTTGATAAAAAAAAACTTATATGTTAACAATAGGCAACTTGTATAATTTACAGCCCTTGCACCAGAGGCTGAGGGTTGTGAACCATAGTTATTCAACTATGCCATAGTTATTCAATCTTTGAACTCTTTTAAATAAAATGACCGTCTCAAAATTTAGATCGGATGTATTTTGGGGAAAAATAGGGTGGGGTGGAAACCCTCCGATCATTTGTAACTGAAAAAGTGCACTGGAAATTTTGATTTCCAATTGAATGAGCCCCCCCCCCCCAGAGTTCATACAAAACAAATTCTGTGAAAACCTTATGTGTTAGCAATGAGCAACTAGCTTAACTTACAGCCCTTGCCCTAGATGCTACTGGTGGGGTTGTTAACCCCAAAGGCATGGTTACTTGACCTTTAGACTATTTTGAACAAACTGTTTATTTTTATTTTAATCTGATGTATTTTTTTTTGGGGGGGGGTGTCGGTTAAGAGGGAGAGGCTGATTGTCCTCTGATTACCCTTGATTCTTCAAAATTGAACTTGAACTTTCAATTTCCAATCGAATGAGCCTCCTTCCAAGTTTTTATGACCATCCCTTCTATAAAAACCTTAAATTTTAACTATTGGTAAGTTGCAATAACATACAGATTGCTGATACAGGTGTACCAGCAATTTTTTTTGGAACGGCTTTGCGAAAGAACGGCTATCTGCTACTACTGCTATTAATACTGCTGCTACCACTGTTGCTACTACTACTAATTCAACACTATTATTACTACTACTGCTCCTACTACGACCTCGACTACTATTAAACTAGCACTATTAAGGCTACGCATATCAAGTTGAAATTTTGACAGAATGGAGTATTTGAGGGGGAACTTGAACTAAATCAAAAGACACTATGTGCATGCAGATTTTCAAAATGGTGTAACTCAAAAAGGGATTGGTGTATTAAGTTGGCACTTTCAGAGAGTGCTTAAAGGGAAAGTAAATTCACCAAAAGGAAATATGTTCACGCTCAGGCCTGGATTTACAACTAGGTCCCTAGGCCCGGACCTAGGGGCGCATAATACCAGGGGGAGCAATAAATTATTACTGAGTAATTTTTTCCTGACAAAAACCGGTGTGATTTATCGCCGCCAGGTGCACTCTGCCGCCATGCTGCCAATTCACAGAAAAGTGACTTTAAAACAACACAGGAATTCCATGGTCACTTATAAACTGTCAGATGACTCCCAAGAATGGTAGCTGAGAGTTTGGTATTGTCCCTCTCTTTCATCACTTTTTGCTCATCAGTTGTGTTCTGTTAATTGCTTCCATTAGCCCCAAATTTTTGGGAATAACCCCGAAAATCTTGCAAAAACGGAGCGGCAAACACGCTTGGTTCTTAAGCGTCAAAGCTTTAAATCCGGCCCTGTGCACGCTACTGCTATTACTATTTTAATTACATTTACTACTACTGCTGCTACAACAACTACTACTACTACTAGTTCGACTGCTACTTCTATTGCAACCATTTGTAAGCTAAAAGTATTAAGATGAAAATTAAGGAACTACCTGAACATACAGGTTGGAGGAAGAAAAGACGAATTAAAATTGAAATAAACCAAATAGGGCCTATATTCAAAATTGCTATTTTCCAAGTAGGGATAGCTCTGTGCCACGGTTTGTTGATTAAATCACAAGGGGCTCTGCCTTTGGGGTCCTTGACGCCTGTACACTCGTTTTGTTGTGCATTTTGGCCTTTGGCTTGCTTTGACTGTTATTGTGCTTTGTGCAAATTTTCCCAGATTCCAGCATACTGCAACTATCAAAGTGCTGAGAGTGCTTAGCAATCCATTTTTACCCTGCTTTTAAACTTAGTGCTGTGCCTGCTTTTGAATTATATTGCTTGCTTATTTTATTATTGACTGAGGGCTCCCCCCTCTGCTTGTAGCATTTTTGTTTTATTCATTTGACATTTTACTTCGTTTGTGATTTTATATTGTTGTTTTACCTGATTATTTTTAACCCATTGGTTGTTTTTTTTGGGATGACTGACAGGACAATTAGGAGTAGGCCTAGTCCTGTCAACCCTGACCCAAATAATTCTAGTGTTAGGATTTTGGCTTTGGGTGTTGAAGGTCCAAATGAAACCACTAGGTTGCTGACTTTAGGTAGTAGAACAGTCATTGCAAAAAAACTTTTTGAACATCTTCATAATCATGAGTGCAGGGGCCATTATGGTTCAATGTTAGAAAGACTTGGACCAGATGGCTCCATTATAATAATAGCTGTAAACCAATCAGTAGCTACTGCTATACTTTCAATTTTAGATATAGCAGTAAATGGTTGTAAAATAAAGTTTGTGCTTGGTCCTAGTTCCAACCCTGCTTTGATAAGAAATATAAAAAGGAATTGTATTTATCCCATCTGAAGAGGTCACCCATCTGGATGACTTTGTCAAGGAGGTCCAAGTTGATAATAGAATAGAACATGTGGCATTGGCCTTTAAAAACCCAAGCCCTTCAGTTATCCCCCTGGTTTGCACCTTCAATCAGGATGTTCAGTTCCCTCTGAAAGTTTCTGTTTGGGGCGCAAGGTATAGAGTTAAGCAGTTTATCCCCTGGGCAATACAGTGTTTCAATTGCCAAGGTTTTGGCCACATGGCTTCAAATTGCCGCAGAGGCAGAAGATGCCTACTATGTAGTGGACAACACACTCATAATGAATGCCCCCAATTTAAAACAATTAAGCAAGATCAGGTACTCAAGTGCCCTAACTGCAGTGGTAACCATGCTGCTAATGCTAGAGAATGCCCAGTATTCATGGAGAAGAAAGCAATTGTAACCTATTCCTTTACCAATAATGTCCCCATGAGGACTGCTGCCGAGGTCCTGAAGAAGGGACTTCCAACACAAACCAAACATGTCCCTATGGCCCATAAAGACTCCTTCCCTCCTTTGACACCTAACCACCATCTAGTTGAGAACCTGAACAAGAAATATATGACCATGTTTGAAGGTGTTACAAAGCAGATCTCTTATCTGGCTGAGACAATAACATCACTTTGCAGACTAGTATCTCAGATGATGCCAGCTAATCTTCAAAATGCAGTCCCTAGCCTGTCCAACATTGCTGAAAACCTAAACAGAGTTGAATCAAGCCCTACAACCAGTAACAACCCACCCCAAACCAGCAGCCCAAGGGCCCCTGAAAGAAAACGTAAAGGAAAAGAGGCTACACCTAGCCCAGAAGGTAGTAGTAATAAGCTACAAAGACCCAGGTTAGCTCCCTCACACACAAATGACTAGCTCCCTTTCAGTGTTCCAACTAAATATCCGGGGATTCAACCAAGCCAAAAGAAAATAACTCCAAAATATTTTAGTCAGGCATGCTCCTGATATTTTCCTACTTCAAGAAACTTTCTTAAAACAGGAGAATATTGTCCATGATTTCAAGTGGTACAATATTGCCCGTTGGGACAGAGTCCACAAAACAGGTGGTGTCCTACTGTCACTTGTAAAAAATGACCTAGCTTTTAGAATACATGACCCCAGTCCACAAGGGGAAATGGAGGTAGGTATAATTGACATAAAACTACTGGGAAGCAACAAGTGGATTAGTATTGCTAACTGTTATGCCCCAAAGACAAATAAATTCTCCCTGAATCAATTCAAACTGATTGTGAATGCATGTGGCCCTGTGAAAATAATTAGTGGTGACTTTAACCTGCACCACAGAATGTGGGATACTGTGTCACCAGAAGATCCAATTGCAGCCCCTCTAACCGATTACATCCTGGAACCCATAAATAAGTTGTCCCTTGTCACCCCCAAAGACCTAAATACACGGCTGAACCCTCAGACAGGCAAGTACTCAACCATTGACCTAACTTTCACATCATCAGATATTATAAATAGTGTAGAAATTCAGAAACCCTGTGACTTTGATTCTGACCACGAGGTTCTATCATTAACCCTAGAGATCAACCCAGTAAGGTCAAGGTTCCAACCAGTGAAATTCTGGAAATTCCAAGACAAACTCTGGAACTCCTGGAAACACAACTTAAACCAAAAGGCTTCAGAAATTAAGACAAGTGACCAGTCAGTGGAATCATTATCTAATAAGATTACTTCAGCTATAATAGCTTCTTCAGAAAGAATATTTGGTTACAAACAACCTCATTCCAAGAGACAAAATTCCACTCCTGGATGGAACAATAAATGCCAGAAAGCCTACCTAGAGAAGAAAAAAGCAAAAAAGAACTTCTCTAGCTTTCCCTCAATTGAGAATAAAATATTTTTCAAGCAAAAGACAGCAGAATTCAAAAAGACACTAAAGACTGAGACACAAGATGGATGGAGAAGGCTCATTGAAGACAAATTTGGCCACAACACCCCCGTTTGAGAGCTATGGAGAAATTTTCAGGTTTTTTCAGGTAAAAAAAGAAGAACACCCATCCCTGCAGAAATACAGATGGGAAAGACTACAGAATTTTCAACCAATGGGAAACTTAATCTCTTCTTAGAAAAGTTTCCGAAAGTAGATACACCATCACAGCTCACACACCATCAACTCAGTCTCAAAAACGGTACTGTTCCATTTTCTCACTTCAGCTTTCAGGAAGTTAAAGACACTTTTTCAAAGCTCCAGCCTGGTGCAACTGGCCCTGATGGAATTCACAATTTAATGTTGAAAAATTTGCCAGATACATTTGTTGAGCTACTGACAGAGTTATTCAATAGATCTGTCATAGAGTCATCAATACCATCTGAATGGAATAAGGCAACAGTGATCCCACTTCTCAAGGCAGGAAAAGACCCTAGGCTGGTTGATTCATACCGCCCTATATCACTCACCTCTTGTATTGCAAAACTAATTGAGAGGGTAATAAAACAAAGAATTTTAACCCCATTATCAGACCACATCCAAATTGAACAGCTCGGATTTCTCCCTGGAAGGAGCACCACAGATGCCTCAGTTAGACTAGAGCATCTGATCAAACAAAACTTCAAAAAAGGAAAAGCAGTACATGTGATATTTTTAGACATGGAATCAGCATTTGATAGAGTAGATGTGAAGCAACTAATCAGAAAGCTATCTGTAATGGGCTTACCAGACCTACTGGTAAATTGGATCCACCAATTTTTGATGGGCAGGGAGGTCCAGACCTCCCTGGGGGGCTCCTTCTCAGAATTTAAGAGGAAAGCCTTTGACATTGGACTCCCTCAAGGGGCTGTTCTAAGTCCACTTCTCTTCTCAGTTTATTGTCATGATATAAGCCTGGAAAATGTTCTTGGAGCAGAGCTCTTTCTGTATGCTGATGATATTGCTGTTGCAGTTGTGGGGAGAGGCCCTGTATGCTTACAGTCTGCCTCTCAAAAAGCTGTAGATATGCTATCAATTTGGGCAAAAAGTAATAATATGGTCTTCTCAAGCCATAAGTCAGTTAGTGTGTTTTTCCACAAAATGCATAACCTGGATGCTTTCAAACCACTGGTGAAACTGAATGGACATGGGAATGTGGTTGCAGAACATGCACACTTTCTGGGAATTGTATTTGACCAAAAACTGACATGGAAACCCCATCTGGATGAGCTGATTGACAGTCTCAAACAAAGACAAAACTTCATTAATGCTCTCTGTCTTGGAAGAAGAGGAGCCCCCACAGTCTTTGCTTCAACTATTGTCAAGTCAGTGGTGATATCCAAGATAGACTATGGATCATTTATACATGGATCTGCCAAGAAATGTCTCCTCAAGAAACTTGACACTACCCTCCATGCAATCTTACGAAGAGCTCTTGGCTGCCTAAAATCAACTCCTATTGCAGCTATGTACTGTGAAGTGGGGATCCAGTCCCTTCACTCCAGAAGAAAATATCTCCTTGCAAGATATTTTGTAAAGAAGATAAGACTCAAGAACCACATTATCTACAAAGGAATCATTAGCCACCACAACCCTGGTGTCCGCTACAAACCAACAGAGATGCCCTCTTTTCAGAGATTCCTTTGCCTTCCTGGCATGGAAGAGTTCATAGAGAATGGCTGGCTGACTGTTAATTTGGATGATGATTCTCCCAGCGCCTTCAAAGGAATTGGGGAATTGATTATTCCTAAGATCAGCATTGAAAAAAAGGAGGACCTCCCCCAAGCCGTGATGAAAATCATATTCCTGGGAAAGTTGGCAGAATACCAGGACTACATCCAAGTTTACACAGATGGCTCTAAGACAGAAACAAAATGCAGCTGTGCAGTAGTTATACCCTCCCAGGGCCTGTCTCTTTCCTACCGTTTACCCCCCTACCTGACAATTTTCTCTGCAGAACTTATGGCAATTAAGTTTTCTCAAGCCAAACAGAGACCAAAAATCGGAAGTATATTGTCTGCACTGATTCACTGTCAGCTCTGGACTACCTTTCTTACCAGCAACACCAAGCAAGAAATGTTGCCATGGAGATTGAAAATCTGACTACACAACTTGCAAGAAAAGGTATATCAGTCCTATTTATATGGGTCCCAGCACACTGTGGTATAAAGGGAAATGAATTAGCAGACTAGGCTGCAAAGAAGCCACCCATCTGGGTCTGATCACTCAAACCCCTATTACTGGTCTTGAATTCCTGTCTTCAATCAGTTCAAAAATTTTGGAGGAAGAAGAGGCTTGGCTCCGTTCTTTCCATACCCAGCTCCTGGATCTGTATAATTAGAAGCAGCCATCAAAAGAAATGTACATCTCATCTCGCATCCTTTCAACTTGTCTCTTTCGTCTTAGATGTGGCTATGCAAGGACTAAATCAACACTCTTCCATTGGAAAATGCCCCCTTCCCCCAACTGCAACACATGTGGAGTGTACGAAGACATACGTCACATCATCTTCAACTGTAGAAAATATGAAAAGGAGAGGGAAATACTAAGAAATTGCTGTGAGAGGGCATTTAAGGCATTCACAATGCGCTCTGTTCTGGGACATTACACGTCTCCTCCTTGGGCTAGACAACTAAGCACAAACCTTTTAGGTAGATTTGTTAAGACTACTGGTTTGGTTCATTCCCTTTAAGGTTTTTTTTTTTTTTTTTTTTTTTTTTTTTTTTTTTTTTTTTTTTTTTTATTTTTTTTTTTTTTTTTTTTTTTTTTTTTTTTTTTTTTTTTTTTTTTTAGTTGGCGTATGTGACAGGAATGATGTATATTGGCATTATTTATTTAATTGTGTTGCAATTGTATTTTAATTGTTTTATGACAAAGCAGTGCTGAATTACTCTGATTCTTGTTTTTCGACGCAGGCATTTGCTACAGGTGAATGACCCCCTACCAATAGCACAATAAGTGATACCTGACATGGCTCAATGAATATTGACTAAAGTGACACCCAAGCAAGCTAGTGATTACAGAAGGCACAGAATAATCGAGTGATACGAACGCATATGACCGATTGGTCGAACGCGTCAAACCCCAAACAACAACAACATATAGGTCATCAAAAGGATATATCGGCAACGGGATAGCAACAGCTAATTGTATTAAGTTGAAGCTTCTAGAACTTGATGAGAGGAATCTTCAGCTGACCAAAAGACAATATGTTAATACTACTGCTGCTTCTAGCACTAGTGCTATTACTATTAATACTACTACTAATACTATTACTGGGGCTACCATTATAGCTGTACCTAACGGTAA
>JAQQPU010001487.1:43402-81330 GCA_029168905.1 Artemia sp. Kazakhstan ARC1039 | reverse complement strand
CGACTTGTCCTTCGTCGGGGAGGTCTAGGCCTATCACTCGACCAATAAACCAACCCTTTTCACCTTTCTTTCCGCTGAACCAAACTGGATAGTACTTTTCCAGCTCAACTTTGACTGGCTCTGGGACTGCCTTTCTCACTGGGACTGTGTCTGAGTTCAAGTCGCTAAGCGATGTGTTTAACAGGGCTGATGAAGACTCGAATTCTTTACTCCTAGCTGACATACTGCGACGCTTAGACGGCTGCTTCTGCTTTTTGTTCTTCTGGTCTCGAAAGTCTTCGTTCGTAAGATGTTGATGAAATACTCGCCTTCTGTCGGCAGTTATCACAGGAGCCTTCTTATGAGTTAACAGCAGTCCAAGACATTATGCGAGCTGAGGAGCCAACTTTTGAGGAGTTTGCCATCGGGTTTTGGTGTAGCTTGATGAAGCGTTGCCATCCCCTTCTTCAGCACTGTCACCTTTGAAGATCTCGCCCACAGGAATTTCTGGCTCAGATGAGAAGACTAGTATCAAGGTTTTCTTCTTGACTGACTGGTGAGTTCGGGGGTTCGGTCACTGTTTCATTTGCACAGGTTTGGGAGACGGACGAAGTAGGCCCGGTTTCTGTCTCAGTTTGAGAGGTAGACCAGGTTTCTGTCTCACAACCTGGTAAGGTAGATGAGGTAGGTCCATCTTCTTTTTGACTAGGCGGGGAGGAACAACCAGTAGGACTAGCTGTGGTTTCCTGTGATTCTAAAGCCTTCTGCCCTGTCAGTTCAATCCAAATCTTGAAGAGGGTCTCATCTTCCAGCTTTGGTTTCAACTGCATACGGGCGACATTCCGAACTTCTTCAACTTTGTCGTCTCCTATCGTGCGCTCCAAAGCTTGGACAAGTTGATCTGAGCAGGACTGCCATTTTTTTTGCTGAATATTGTCGATGTTGACGACGAAAATAGTGTCGTCAGGTGACTCGACACGCATTGCAAGCTTCTCAAAATCGATCACGGCTATGTCCCACGGGTATAGGCCACAAGCGCGGAATCCATTTTTGATAGCCTCTTTGTTCATATTGTTTGGCACGAATTCTGCTATCACCGATGCAAAACTTATTTCAGTTATTTCAAGCCTTGGTTGACGGTCTCTGACTCCATCTTCAAAGTCTTTTTTCCTCAAAAATTCTTTCCATCTTTCCTTCAGGCTCCTAAAAACGGCAACACCGAGAGGTTGCAGAATAAACGTAGCATTTGGCGGCAGTATTACAAATTCAATTTGTTCTTCTCATAGTTCACTCAGTTCAATCGTAATATGAGAGGCATGCCCGTCAAGAAATATGAGTACAGGTCTCTGGATTTTGTTTCGATTCAGGTAAGAAACCAGAACACTTTTCATACTTTCACAAAAGTTCAGGCCCCGCATCCAGCCAGTCTCTGACGCAGAGGCATACATGGAGTCTGGACAAGCGTCCGCAACACTTTTGTGCACTTTTCTCAACTTGTACTAGTAAACGATAAAAGGCTTTGCATATTCACCAGCGCCATTGACCATAAACAGAACGGTAAGGTTCATCTTCTCTTTTCCACCTGTGTTCGGTATAATTTGGCGGCTGCCCCGCTTCGCAAGAACATTTTTTCCGTGAAGAAGGAACAGAAAAATTATCTCATCTGCATTCCATATTCTTTGGAGGTCAACAGCTTGATCCAGAAACTCTTCAATTCCTTTTTCTTTCAAGTCGTTTTCATGGTTGAGTCGCCAGTTTTCGATCGTTTCGAGGGTTATAGAAGAACGCCCTCCTTGAACATTCTCAAGTTTTTGTTTGGAAATGGCAGGATGTCGTTTCAGAAAGGAATAATACCAGTGCTTGGTCGGTTTTCCAGTCTCTGATGAAGCCCAGCGGTTTGCTTTTTCCATCATAATTTTCACTGTGTCAAGCAGGTCGGCTTTTGATAATGGGAAACCAGTTCTCTGGTTCTACAAAATAAACTGCTCCAGTTTTTCTTCCTCAGCCTGACTTAGGTAAGAAGGTCCTTGAAGTTTGCCCCTCGTTCGTTTCTTCTCGTTCTCTACTTCAAACCCCTCCTCCTTTTTCTTGACTATATGGTTCTGCAACGTCGTTAAATGAATCGAGTACTTCTTTGCTATTACTTTCATCACGGACGGCCCCATGAGGTAATCTTAAACAACTTGCTTCAAGATGGAATTTTTATAAGTTTGTAGTCTCCTCGTCCAGTTGCTGGTGTCTTTTTCATTCTCTTCTCCTTCACTTGTGAAGCTCTACCATCTATACTCTCTGCAAAGCTAACATCTTCACGTTCCGTGTTCATGTTGTTTTCCCATTCGACAGCTGCCATGTCGAATTCTGACTCGAAATCTTCTGCGGGAGCAAGAACGTATTTCCCTGGAACTGCCTTTTTTTCGGGCAAGTGCATATTTCTGAGGTGCCAAATTTTTGTGCTTTGTTTTTCGCTTTTTCTCAGGTTTCACTTCCTTTTCCCAGTCGCTATCATCTTTTGATCCTTTAGTGTTAGTAGGTGTTATAAACTTTGGCTGGAAAGTTTGGTTCCTTTTCATCTTCCATGGCGGCCCCACTGGCAGCAACTCTCTCAAGTCTAGTTTGCCTGAAATAAAAACAGATAAGAAACAACAAAGTCAATAAAGTCAAAGTCAAATACGTTTTCAGTAACCTTTAACGTAAGTTTTCTTTAACATACAAAGTGGGTCAATCTTTTTTAATCTTCACTGGGCTACATTCTTAACAACACTTATTTTCTGCTGAGGATAGGAAAATTGTGAAAAATGAGTTTCAGCACAAGGATAAGGAGAGAAAACAATGTAGCAAATTTAAAAAGGAACCCAAGATTCGAACCCTTCCTAAATTTCAAAACCTTCCGGAATGCTGTTCTTTCAAGTAAAATCGTTCGGTATTTATCCGAACCCTTTTCGAACCTGTCGGCAACGGTTCGAAACGGCAATAAAAAGGCAATTCAAATTCTGTCATTTTGAACCGTCCAAAACTTTTCAAACAGGGTCCACTTTTCTAGAAGAGAACTAGTAGCTGCTACTGGCCTAAAAATGTTAAATCCATCACTTTCTTTCATTAAAATTTCGATCTAAGCCTTCCCCAAACTGCTAAAATTATGGATCTGAGAGCGAAAAAAACTCGAACCTTAGCGGACCATTCAAACCTTTTCCGGAAAATTAAGATTTTCTGCAATTCTAGCACCTGTTATGTGACCATTCACACTCCCTTACATTGAGCACCAACCAATCAGGCATATCCAAAAAGAAAACTTTGAGAAGACAACAAATGACTTAAATATGAGACTTTTTTTAAACTTACCTTTTTTCTCTGACATCACTCTGCTAAAGCATGTTTTCAGACATGTGGTCATAAATCTTTTCTTCTTTGAGGTTAAAGTTTTCTTGCCGCTGGAGACCACAAAAATAGGTGGGTGTGTGCATTACCAGACGGTCCTCGATAGGAAAGGACGCGTTTTCGATTTTTAGTAACGGAAAGTTAAAATTTTAGAACCTCCGTCCACTTTTCTAGGGTTCGAATCATACCGGACATGCCCCTGCGGCATAATTTACAACACTTGCCTCCGAGCTCTGGGGGATTGTGTAAATTCCGGAGTTTTTGTTATATGATCTTTGGTCTATTTTAAACAAAATGAATATCCCAAAAATTTGATTGGACACATTTGGGGAAAACAGGGTGGCTAGTTTCCATCCAATTACTTTTGACTTTTAAAAAGGTAACTAGAACTTTCAATTTCCAATCAAATGAGCCGCCTCTAAAGTTTATACGACCATCCCTTCCATAAAAACATTATGTGCCCCAGGACATAACTTACAACACCTGCCCCCGGGCTCTTGGGGGTTGTGTCAAACCTGGAGTGTT
Organism: Artemia sp. Kazakhstan ARC1039; assembly: GCA_029168905.1. Lineage (NCBI taxonomy): Eukaryota > Metazoa > Arthropoda > Branchiopoda > Anostraca > Artemiidae > Artemia > Artemia sp. Kazakhstan ARC1039. Next base: position 77,451 of record JAQQPU010001487.1, on the reverse strand, counting down.
GTTTATCTGATATATTAACGATTTTTAACAAACTGGCTATCTCAAAATTTTGATCGGTTGCATTTGGGGAAAAAAGGGCATGGGGGGGGGGGGGCTAGTTGCCCTCCGATCTCTTTTGACTCTTGAAAAGTGAACTAGAGTTTTCAATTTCAAATCAAATGAGCCCCCTCTGAAGTTTATACAAGCACTCCTGATATTTGAACTATTTTTAACAAAATGACTATCTCAAAATTTTTATCACATGCTTTTGGGGGAAAAAGGTTGTGGGGTGATCTAGTTGCCCTCCGATCCCTTTTGACTCTTAAAATGGCACTCAAGCTTCAAATTTCCAATCCCATGAGCCCTCTCCGAAGTTTATACGACCACCCCTTCCATATGAAGTGCCTCAGGGAAAAATAAATAAATAATGAAACACTGGAGCATTATAAAACATTGGAGCAACGCTATAGCGTTGCCTCTAATTGTAATGAAGGGAAGAGACCTCGGGGAATTTCAAAATAGCTATAGGGTAGAGAAAGAAGTGGAATGCAGGTATGACGACCAGGAAATCCAGACATGTAGTAGCCTAGATACACACATCGAACTCCCTTGGGGTTTCATGCACCAGACATGGTGCAAGTGGATTTATTTTGATTTAAGTTTTAGAGATTAGTTTACATTAAATTTTAAATTCCATATTTTGTCAGTTTTTTTTACAATTTCCAGGCAGTTTAAGGTCTCAGTCTCGATCATTTGGATTAAAAGAATGTTTGGGAGAAGTTAAGATTGATGTCTCGTCCTTATTTTTTTTTTTTTCGAGCCTTGATACTGGTAATGAAGCTGAAAAGGAATTGTCGACCCTAAGAACTCTTGCTTAGAAGAAATTCTGAAAACAACTGATACCAATTCAGTTTTCGGAACTTTTAAAAAACAAGCAAAAAAATTACAAAAGTAGATCAAACGGCGATCCATTTCCGACGCGCCACCCATGAGTTTTCAATAGAGCACCGCTGTCGAGCATAATTGCGTCCACCAACGACAAATATAATTTCGGTGCGGCTTCTGGAACTACTTCGCACATCGATAATAAAAGCAGAACAAATTGAAAAACAGATGGCCAAAATAATAAAAACTGGCTAATTGAAGAGAACAGACTATGGAATCACAAGGCCGCTGTCAATCATAGTCAGCGCAATCGCGCTGGCTAAGTAAAGAACTATGTTGGCACAATGCATTATTTTTTTTTCTTTAGACAAGGGCACTTCGTATCGAAGGAGTTGTCGTAGAAACTTCGAAAAGGGCTCATTTGATTGGAAATTGGAGTGGCTTGTGCCCTTTTTAATAGTCGAAAGTGATTGGAAGGCAACTAACACCCCTTCCATGCCCACCATTTCCCCAAACACGTCCAATAGAAATTTTGAGATAGCAATTTTCTTCAACGTAGTTGAAAGTTCTGGAAATTAGGTCTTTGAGGATGACAACACCCCCCCCCCCAGCCCTCAGGGCAAGGGTTGTAAGTTATGCCATGGGGGCATAGGCTATAAGATTTTTTTTGAAAACGTTGTTGTAGAAACTTCAAAAGGACTCATTTGATTGAAAATTGAAAGGGCTAGTGCCTTTTTTGATAGTTGAAAGTGATTGGAGAGCAACTAACGCCCCTCTCACGCCCACCATTTCCCGAAACACATCCAATCAAAATTTTGAGATAGCCATTTTGTGTGACGTAGTTGAAAGTTCTGGAAATTAGGTCTTTGAGGATGACAACCCCCTTACAGCCCAGTGGCGGATCCAGAGGGGGGCGCCTCCCCTCAAGCGTAGTCTAAAGTAGTGTAATTTACTTAATTAAATCAAGTTTGCGTTAATTAAACTTGCTCCTAATGCAAGTTTATTTGATCAAACTATTTTGCACCCCCACCTAAATTTTTTTTACTTGTATCATCCTATTTTGCGCAACCCCTCCCCCCCCGCCCCTAAAAAAATCCTGGATCCACCCCTGTCACAGCCCTCAGGGCAAGGGTTTTAATTTATGCCCTGGGGGCGTATTAGGTGTTTACAGAAAGCGTTGTTGTAGAAACTAAAAAAGGTTCATTTGATTGGAAATTGAAAGGGCTAGTGCCCTTTTTAACAGTCAAAAGTTATTGGAAGGCTTGGCATTTTTTTAGTAAAGATGAGTATGGCTCAAAACCCCTATGCCTTCCCAAGGCCAGAACATAATTTGTACTTTACTGAAAAAAATATGAATGTTTTTACTTTTATAACTTTAATAAATCAAATAATATTAACATTTTGATTAATAAATATCAGTATATGTATATTAAACTGACAAAGCACATTCATTTGTTTGTTTTTTTTTCAGTGAAGTGCAAATTATGTTCTGGCCTTGGGAAGGCATAGGGGTTTTGAGCCCTACTCATGTTAATTTCTGCTCATTTTGATTTTGACTTGGTGATTTATTGTAATTTCTGTTTGTCTTGGGTTTCATTTATTTATTGATGCTGATTTGTGTAGATTCATGCTTGGTAGATTATTTTTTTTATTTTTGCTCATTTTTGGTTTAATGGAGTGCTTTACTTTTCTTTGAAAAACTTATTTTGTGGAAAATTTTTTTTTAATTAATTTGAAAAGAAGACAGAGTTGTAACCAAGAAACACCATAGTGATGACATCCATTACGGTACTTCAATAAATGCTCGGAGGCAACAAAATATGACACTCTGCTGATTCTTATCATGGTTGCAGCAGTAGCTGCAACCTAATAAAGACCAAACAAAAGACCATAGTAACCAAAAGTTAAAAAATACGTTTAGAAAAAAACTACCTAGTAAAAAAAAATTGCCCTCTGACACTGATTAAATAATGGTAACTATTATTTTGGTTCGTCTTAAAAGTAAAAATTTATTGCAAAAAAAAACTTATGCTGATTTCAAAAAAGCCTGAAACCCCTTGAAAACGGCGTCAGATCAAAATGAAAAGAGTACCATTGTAATCAGCATAGTTGAACACATTTAAAAAGGTAAATTACAGCCCCCTACCCTGAACAACAAGGAAAATCATGGGTAGCATTGGTAGCACTGATCTGTCTCCTGCTTTTTTTCTTTTCTTTTTTTTAAGGGCTAGCTGTTTACCAGAACATCATAGAGATGTTTAACAGCTCATTCAAAAGCTATTTCTCATATCTACGAGTTTTTTATACATTCCATCATCTGCAAGTGCCATATGGCACTAAAAATGACACTTATGTGCCATTTGGTGGGGCTAGCAGGCTACCAAAACATCATAGAAAGATGTTTAATAGCTCATATAAAAGCTATGTCTCATATCTACATTTTCCCCATAAATTTCATCATCTGAAAGTGTCAAATGGCACTAAAGATGGCACTATTGGTGTCATGTCTCAAGTTATAAAACTTGGACTAGTGGGCTACCAGAACTTCTTAGAGAGATTTCCAATGGCTCATTTGAAAGGTATTGCTCATATCTGCATAATTCTTCTCAGCACTATCATCCGCAAGTGCACTATAGCACTAAAAACGACACTTACGTTGAGGCTCGCAAAAGGGCTTTTAAGATATCGAGCGTTCTTAAGAGGAAAAAATACATAGAATACAAAATAATAGACTCTCGAAACTTAAAATGACTATTCCTTGATGTACCTTCTCCCCTCCTCCTGTTCACATAAGTTCAGCTTCACCAAATGTAGTTTAATGCTCTCACTCTTTATAATAGAAAATTTAATTAACTCAATGTTTTATAATAGCCAATTACAAATATATTTTATGAATAAGGTCCAATAACTATGATTTTGGTGATGACATAACCCTCCATAGTCTCTGGGAAAAGGGATGTAAGTTCCACAGGTACTTATGAATTATACCCCAAACATTCAAGAATGGAAGCTAATTTAATCCTAATGAAATATACCTAAGCATGATGAAAATGTAACACTTTAGAAACAAATTTGGGCTATATATTTGTAAATTAGGGAGGATGGGGAACCTTAGAAACCTCTTTAGAAAAATAGTTACTCTTTTTTAACTGTCAATGTTGACCACCTTCAAAAATCGTGTACACCATTTTGTGTAGCATGGATTTCTTGGCATTATTTGCAAAATGATCAAAAATTAAATAAAAAAAAAGTCGTTTCAACTGAAAGTAAGGAGCAACATTAAAACTTAGAACAAACAGAAATTATTCTGTATATGAGAGGGATCCCTCCCCCCCCCAAAAAAAAATAAAAGACCATTGTAGTGTTGCTTCTGCATTAAATTTAAATTGAAAATGGGCAAAGATTAATATATTTTTTTAAAGTTTTCCAAGGGAAGTAAAGAGCAAAGTTGAAACTTAAAACAAACAAAATATATTGCTTCACAGTCTATATAACATATATCAATAAAACTAGTACAAATAAACAAACTAACTATATTTCTCCATTTGCAGGATATAGAAAACCAGCACTTTACTGAAAACACAAAACAACAGGAGTTTTGGTACAATAAAAGCAAACCAATGAAGGACACTTTTTATAGTATAAGAATAAAGAATTTTAGGATTATTGCTTAACTTTTCTTTTTGTTTAATTTGCTAGTATTTCTGCACAATAGTTTAGTCCAATGATTGGCTCTTGTTTTGGTTCTGAAAAGGATATGTCATGATTAGTTGGTAGACAAGTTTGACATGAAATCATCTTGATAGTGTTATGACTATAAACTAGATTTAAAGTTTAATTGTAACTTGAAATTTCCTGTTGTATGAAGAGAAATTACCAGATTTCCTGAGTTCATATCTTGGATTATTTGATCTTCATTTTGAGTAATACTCAAGTGCATTTCTTACAATTCAAGATTGTTTATTACTCACTATTGGTATTATAGCTGGTGGACCAAAATGTTACCTGATAAATCAATCCAATATTTCTGTATGATGTTCAATGACCTTATGCTTATTAAAAAAGTATTTATTTTTATGCATATGTTTTGAAGATAACTTTAATTGTACACTGAAAACTACTGATATCACAGCTGGTGTAAGACTATGAAAAGCTTTATAGATTAGTTTTTGTTGTCAGGCTATGTAATCACTTACAACAAATAAGTCAACATTCTTGTTTTTTTATATTTGCTTTGTGAGTTTTCAGTAAAGTACTAGTTTTCTTTAATCCTACAAACATAGGGAAATATAATTAGTTGGTTTATTTGTACTAGTTTTATTGATATATGTTAGATAGACTGTGAAGCAATAATTTTTGTTTAAGTTTCAACTTTGCTCTTTACTTCTGTCAGAAAAACTTTGTTTTTTTAAATTAACTATTATTGATATATGTTAGAGAGACTGTGAAGCAATAATTTTTGTTTGTTTTAAGTTTCAATTTTGCTCTTTACTTCTGTCAGAAAAACTTTGTTTTTCAAATTAACTGATTCAGAAAACAATTCACACTCATCAACAAGTAATCTGTATAAGATTGGTTCCCAGGATGGACTACAAAATCACTCAACTTATACCCCTTGTCTACCTATAAAACAAGATATACCAACAACAGTGATGGAGTCACAAAGATCTAAAGAATATGATAATTTTAGAGAATCTGTAAGATCACATCTACTCTGACACAAAGAAAATACAGTTCAAGCTTAAAGGCAAGACAAACTAGAGAGAAATAAGAAGGCTGTCACAACTTATAGAAGAAGAAAAAAAGGTTAAATTCAAAATCTAGAAAAACTATTTGAATTAAAAAACACCCTTCCAATTAAGCATAAAAAATTCAAACAAGATGCTAGAGAGAAAATTTAGTTTCCAACAGGGGCAAATCTCCAGCATTTTTATTGGGGGGGGGGGGGACAAGAGGAGTTCATATCTGGATATTCAAGGGGCATGGGATATATAATATTTTTTCTCTGCATTATTGGGGGGGGGGGCAACTGCCCTCCCCCCAAACAACACCCCTGGTTTTCAAAGAAAATACTACCAGCAGAAACACAGATTATTTTAAGACTATAAATGAGCCCAATTGTCAAATGCCAATAGGAAACAAGGTGAGCATGTTGTTGCCTGATGGCAAAACTACTGCAATGTAATTCTCATATATAGCATTAATCAAGCTTTGCTTCAGGTTTTATTATTTTTTGTTGGTTATAAACCCTTTCTGCTTAAAAACAAAATCACTTTAATGTATTTATCTGATATACCATAAAAGAAAAGGACCTTTATTAAAGCTATTCTATTGGCTGAATCAAATACTTGTTCATAATATATCTAACAGAGAACTGAAGAAGTCTGATGATCTAATCATTAGTCATTAGAGTAGAAAGTTTCCACATACTCAAGCTTTTCCTTGGATGATGGTGGGACTACCATGGAGATGCATTGTGTTGGTTCAACTGATGGTTTTACCCATTCTTTGAGAACAATCTTTTCTATTCACGTATTAATTTTCTAATATCACCCAAGAGGTCTTAAAATTTGGTAAACAACTTGTCTAATGTTTCATTGATAGTAAATATACATTTTACCAATGCAACTGACATCTTGCAAGGAATCCCAATATTAGAGATGAGGCTACATCTACTATACAAATTTTAATAATTCAGTGCTCCCATTGCTGTGAGAGCAAAGGAGCTGGCATATACCAAATACTGGGATTTTCTGGACTTTGATGGGTAGGATAGAGCAGTGGAATGGGCTTAATTTATCCAGTAAGAACTTTGCAAGGATATTTGCTTGAATCTGACCTCAAGTTGTTGGTTAAGTTGAAGAATAGATTAGATTTTATGCATTGAGCATGAAAACCTTATGAGCAAAGAGGTCAAAATAATTAGGCTATAGGTTTTATCATCATGGTTTACTATTTTTGATTAATTTAGGCCTACATTGATAGTTTTCTTTTCACTTTTGCAGACTTTGGCACATTGATTTAATTTGTTGCAGTTTCTGTAGATTTAAGTTTTTTCTTAGCTACCTGAATAGTCTGCTAATATAAACATTACCCAAAAGTTTTTTTAAAGCAACTATTAGCCTAGTCTTTTGCTATTTTATAAACTATCTCCTTCTTGGGGGAGAGGGCAAAGCTAACCTAGGTTTACACACGCCTCTACTAACCCTAGGAGCATCCCTGGCAAAATATCTCAGGCATCATGGCTGGGAAGGGGTAGCCTAATAGCCTACAACCAAGACTTTTTTTTGACAATTATTAGTCACTTGCTAGTTATTAAACTATCTTCTTTTGGTGAGAGAGGACTAAACTGGCCTATTTTTGCACCAGCCTCTGTCCATCTTAGGAACATTTAGCCTTCCAACAACCATTAGAAAACTTTGATTAGCCTAGGTCTATATGAAACAATCTATCACTAGGGCTATTGAAAATCACTGATCTTCAACAACAGAACTCACAGGTTCATACTGACGTTTCGAAAATCTGTTAGAAATGCATCTTTCTGCCATACAAGTCTTTCCGGTACCCTCTTTGCCAAGTAAAACGACTTTCAAGTCAATAGTCCTCAATTTTGATGACTCCATAATGCACATGATGTGCTTGATTTGAAAATATTAGCAGAGTTGCGTCGGAATTAACAAATCTACTTTTTTTCCTTTTAACGTTTTATTCGCCAGAAAGTGAACTGAGAAAGTTCACCTGGCTTTTGCAGGTAGAACGCAATTTGGCAGAAAACTCAAAGTTGCCATAAGTTGAGCCTAACAAGAAATTAGGAACAGACCATGAGGTTCAGGAAAGTGAAGCCTGAAACAGTTGAAACAATGCAGTAGGTCAAAATCATCTAGACTACCAAGAAATCAACCATTTGTGAAAATTTTACTCTTCTTGTCTCCTTTTACAAAAAGGAAACTAAATTCCAGCATTAAAAATAGAGCCTTTGAGTGATTGATTTTAATAAACTGCTGTATCATTTTATCTACTAAACCCTTAACGAATAATCATATTATGCAAGAGGCTAAGGCACATTTACTACTTATTGTCAGCAAATTAAAATGATATAAAATTTATTTAAGCTTCTAAAGGCAAAAGCAACAAAAAGTTAAAGTTTGTTGTTTCATTGGTTTCTATTTAGTAGACGCTGCAATTGAATCATCATTGCTGATTATTCGTGCCAGCTCTTTTTAAATGGATTCTACCGCCATCCTAATCAGTAACTCTTGTTTTATAAATGATCAGAGGTAAATTTTTATGAGCATCAGCTTCAGGAAGATTCTTTATTTAGGGACTGCACATGCTGTTACAGTCATAAGAACCCATTAGTCAAAATACATTTTCGGTAGATTTTCTTCTAAATTAGATTCTAAAGCAAAACTACAAATATTCTTTGGGGTTATTTGTTTGGTAACTTGTTAAGGAATAGCTTAAATCTTCCTCTATAGTTTTATTGTACTAGTATGTTGTGACCGATTATGGGCTACAATATTTTTTAAGTTTACACATTTTACCTAAAAGAACGACGTTGGTTTGTCTTCTAATGTGTTAAAATGGTCAAAAGCCGAGGTTTTTAATTGATTTCTTTAAGTTGATAAAATCGCTCTTAGACTAATCTGATTGTAAAGGCCAAGATTGCAAAATAAAAGCTGACCTGGAATTTCTGTTCTGAATCTGGCCATGCTTTATTTTTAACCACATAGAAAATTGTCTAATGTTTTCTTGAAAACGTTTTACTGTTCAATCATGTTAAAATGTTGCCAGAACATGAAAATCTCTTCCCTTAACTTAACATCTACTCAAATTTCTTTAAGACCAATTTTACTTCCTAGTTTTCGAAAAATCTTCTGGTTTTGATCAATTGTTTGTTGTATCAGTTCTATTCATATTCAATTATCTGAAGCAGCTTGCTGGCCACACTATGTACGAGGTGTGTTTTTTAATTATGGTCTGTTTGCACACAGGTACACAACGAAAGATTATTTCAAAAAGTAAACTTGTTTTCAGAAAGTGCATACTTTACTTTATTTTTTGTTATAGCTACCGAGTTTTTCGTAACACTTGTCATACCTCTCAAACTAATTATAAAGTAAAGTCTTTATAAGAACTTGCCGCCGGCTCCAATAACCAAGATTTCACTGCTGTTTTTACGTCTTCGTCATCTTTTTAAGGGTTGTCACTGAGGTGGCAACAGGTTGAACAGGAGATCAAACATGTGTTTCGCACATCACGCCCAAATCACGGCAACAGAACGTGGAATGGAAACAAACACACTTCCCTGAAAATTAAAAGGCCGAACATCCTCTCTCCCTGCACAAAATCATGGCGTCGGTGTTTGAAAATAGGCATGGTGTTTTTTTGGTCGACTTCATGCAACGGAGGAACGACTATCAATGCACAAATATGCTCCCTAACCCTCAGAAAGCTCCGCAGAGTGATTTTCGCAGAGAAAATTGTCCTCCTTCTTGAAAATGCAAGACCTCAGACTGCTGTTCAGACCCGTAATTGACTGGACAGTTTTCGCTGGGAAGTTTTAGATCACCCACAATACAGTCCTGATCTTGCTCCGAGTGATTACTATCTGTTTCTCCACCTCAAGCAACACCTTAGTGGCCTACGTTACAATGATGATGACGACGTAAAAACGGAAGTGAATTCCTGGTTAGTGGAACAGGCGGTAAGTTTTTCATACAAAGGTTACTTTAAAATTAGTTGAGAGGTGTGATAAGGGTTACAAGAAACTTGGCAACTATGTTGTTAAATAGAGTAAAGTATGTATTTTTTGGAAAGAAATTTACTTTTTTTTAAAATAATCATTCGTTTTGAACTTATGATCAAAAGGACCTTAATTAAAAAACACTCCTCGTATGAATTACTGTTCAACATCATAAAAGATTCTAAAAACCCGAAATTTCCAGCAATGAGAAGAAGATACAAACCAATGACAGCGTCAGGTCGACATAGGAAAGGGTGAGTTGACCTGCCGATCGTTTAAGTGTGTTGTTGAAAAAAGCAATCAAGATAAAATAAGGGAACAAGAAGAGCGGAAATCTATGTCTAGCCTGAGTAGAAGTAGTCTGCTGACGGAGCATAGAAAGGAACACTAGCACAAGAAATAAACTTTCAGCTCTAGCGTTTAGGAAGTTAGTTCAGCATTATCACAAAAAAAAAAACAATTATAAACAGAGCATGAAACTATTATTTGTCTGAATCTTAGGTAATATTTCAAAAATTGTATTCATCTTCTTTTTACTCCCTTATTCTATTGAAAAACGGAGCCCCAATACTCCAACCCCACAAGCACTCTTCATGTCTTATACCCTAGATGGTAATATACTGTTTCTAGAACTCAATCATTATTAGTAATCGTCAATCATTTGGTACTACCTTTAGCCTGAAATGGAAGATGGCAGGAAATTAACCCCCCTAACATCATAGGCAGCGCAGTAGCGCTTGCTAAGCAAAGAGCCATGTGGGGAAAATGTATTAGTTTTTTTTTCGTTTTTTCTGTTGTTTTTTTTAGACCAGGGCACTTCGTACAGAGGGAGTTTTCGCAGAAACTTCGAAAGGGGCTCATTCGGTTGAAAATTGAAAGTTCTAGTGCACTTTTTAATAGTCAGAAGTGATTGAAGGGTAGCCACCCCCCCCCCCACGCCCATTATTTCTCAAAGTAAACCCAATCAAAATTTAGGGATAGTCATTTTGTTGGGCGTATTTGAAAGGCCCAGTAATTACTTCTTTGAGGATGACCCCCCCCCCCACAGCCTCCAGGGCAAGATTTGTAAGTTATACCCGGGGTGTTTTTTGAGACAGTAGTCACAGAAATTGGGGGCCCTGGGGTATATAAGGTTTTAATGGAACGGGTAGGGCTTCGGATATAATGGGGCTCATGTGATTGGAAGTCGGAAGTTCTAGTGCCATTTTTAATAGGCAGCACAATAGCGCTGCCTGAGTAAAGAACGATGGTGGCAAACTATATTATTTTTTCTAGAGTAGGGCAAACTTCGAAAGGGCTCTTTTGATTGGGAATTGGCTAGTGCCTTTTTAATAGTCGGAAGTTATTGGAGGGCACCCAGCCCCCCTCCCACGCCCATCATTTTGCCAAAGACATCCAATCAAAATTATGAAATAGCCATGTAGTTCAGCGTAGTTGAATAGTCCAGAAATAATGTTCTTGAGTATGGGCTCCCCCCCAGAGCCCTTAGGGCAAGGGTTGTAAGTTATATTCTGGGGCCTTATATGGTTTTTATAGAAAGGGTGTTCGTATAAACTTCGGAGAAGGCTCATTGGATTCGAAATCAGAAGTTCTAGAGCTTTTTTAAGAGTCAAAGTGATCGGAGGGCAGCTATTCCTTCACCCAACACATTGTATTGCTCCCAAACATATCTGATGGAAGTTTTAAGATTGCCATTTGTTCAAAAAAGGTGGTCGAAAGGTCACATAAAAAAGACTTCTGGTGTTGATACACCCCCCCCCCCTTCTGGGGGCAAAGGTTGTAAATTATGCCCCTGGGACATATAAAGTTTGTATGGAATGAGTGGTCGTGTGAACTTTAGAGGAGGCTCGTTTGATTTGAAATGAATAGTTTTAGTTCCCCTTTAAAAATCAAACGTGATAGAGGGCAACTAGCCCCCCCCCTGACATCATCTTTTCCCCAAACGTATCCGATCGAAATTGTGAGATAACAATTTTGTTCATAATAGACCAAAGAGCATATAACAATGTGTTCAGGGTGTAAAAAAAACCCAGAGCCCAGGGGTATGGGTTTTAATTTATGCCCCGGGACATATAAGGTTTTTAATGAACGGGTGGTCATATAAACTTTTGATTGGATGGAGCTCCTGTGATTGGAAGTTGGGAGTAGTTCTAGTGCCATTTTTAATAGGCAGCGCAATAGCGCTGCTTGAGCAAAGAGTGATGGTGGCACACTGTATTATGTATTTATTATTATTTTTTTTTAGACCAGGGCGTTTCTTATGGAAGGACTTAGAAAATTCGTATAAAATTCGAAAATGGCTCATTGGATTAGAATTTGAAAGGGCTAGTGCCCTTTTCAATGGTTAGAAGTTATTGGAGGGAAACCAGCCCCCCCCCCCCCCTTCCCACGACCATCATTTCACCAAACACATCCAGAAAAAATTATGAGAAGGCTGTTTTGTTCAGCGTAGTTGAAAGGTCCCGAAATTACGTCTTTCAGGATGAACCCCCTTTCCACAGCCCTTAGGTCTAGGGTTGTAGGGTTGTAACTATTGTGACGCCTTTGAATCTCGTCTAGAGTCAAAAGATCTTCTGGTAATATATGCAATGGGAAAAAGACTTTTGTTTTTCGATAAAGACTACTGCGAACTCTATGGTTTCGATGAAGACTGTATCAGGGTTCAATCTGTAAATATTCTGTCGCTAGCTTCCTTTGAAGTCCAGTGACTCGAAAAAGTGTGATGGGGGAACTTAAACTTCCTGCTTCACCAATATTTTCATAAACACTTTTCAAAACTTGAGCCATTTTGAACATAAAGTCGTAAACGCGGTGTAAAGCGTCCACTACCCTTTTGCGTACTAATAAGTGATGTGCTGATATTTAGACGCCTTCGTTTGATACCTTTTAAATCATCACCCCCACTTGGTGTGCTAGTATTCTCCGAAAACGATTTAAAAACATCTTTTGATATTTCTCCATGTTCTCTCATTCGATTTAAAATAGTTTATTTCCAATAAGACTTTTTGGAAATTTTGATGACTTTAAAAATTTATACAAATACTATCAAATGATTCAAGTCTCTTAAGATTTGCAATTAAATCTCAAACCAAATCAATTAAATTGTAGGTCTTGCCGTGGATTATAACTTAATTATTTTTTGTCATCAATTTGTACATGTTCATTTTCAGTGAGATAGGCTAAGAATCTTTAACTTTGCTCACAATACGAATGAGGCATTAAGTCTACAACATTTATTAAAGCTTTGGAAAAATCATCTTCTTTTTTGGCGGTGGTGGTGCTGGTGATAATGTGGAACTTTCATTATTTTGAGCTTAATCAATTACATTTACTTTGAGCGGTCTATCACGGCAGGATTTATTCTTGTCGACACATCGAAGGGCATTTTGAAGCGAAATTAATTTTTAATCATTGGCAATTGTCTCATTGTTAATAAATTTATCAAGGTTATCTTCTAAGTGCTCTTTTGGTGAAAGAGCGAGTTCTCTTGGCGTCAATTTGTAAAGTTTAGCCAAATTTTCTAGACAATAGTGTTGACAAATCCCGCGATTATTGGCAGTAACACTGAAAAGAAACTACCAACTGCTTCAAAAAGCCGTATTTCTTAAATCTTTTGCTTTCTTTCTGCAAGCTAGGACACGTACAAGGTAACGATGTTGCTTTATCTGTTGCTTTACTACTTCTGGCAGTTGAACAGTACTTTAAGTTAAATTCAAACAAAGCTCAGATAGGACATTAATGAATTCATTGTCAATGCCATGTTTGATTATAGCTTTCCTATGCCGCGGTTTCGAATTACCTAGGATGGAAAATAAATGTATGTTTTCATGTAGTTTCTTCAGTGTCTTGATGGCAACTAATTACCTTTTTTACTGTTCACGGGTAGATACACGGTTATTTCATTGTCAAAATTATCCGTGACCACACGTAACTCTTTGGGTGTGTTGTGGTTGAGATCCGATTTGTAGCTTGACTGGATGCTGAGAGTAGGAATTTCGGTTTGCCGGGACATATTTGTCTCTGTAAAGTTATTAAAGAACTTGAATCACGAACAACAATATAGATGATATAGTAAGTACAATTCAAAGCTAGTGTTCTCATGCATTTGCTCTGATGAAAGAGATTGTGGAGAACAACGGCTAAATAAACTGTTTCATGATGAGATCGGACCGTGAATAATTGTAATATCTTCTGAGACCATTTTTCAATGGATTCAGCTAAATCAACAATAATCAACCAGGAGTTCTGTTCAATAATATTTAACACTTCAAGTCCCCGTATGAATTTTATGTCTGGTGCAATAGTCTTTGTTTTATCATAGGACTCTTGCCACACACTATAGCAATAATAGATATTTTTCGGATTTTTTAAAAACATTTTATCACGATTATGAATTATTTTCGCTAAAAGTGTTGTTTTGCCAGACATTGATGGTTCTTAAAGAAATGATTTGAATGGAGTTTTAAATTAATACTTATTAAACTTCTCGCTGCCAAAATACAACTAACAAAACCTAACCTCAATCTATGGAAAAAATACCTAAAACACAAAAGTAAAATAAATTTTTTCTTTAATATCTAAATAAATACACTATAAAATCTTAAAACATTGAAACATATTTACATAGACAATGGAAAAACACTTGGTAATTCAAAAACAATTAGTAATGGTACCACCCGGATAGGGGTGGGTTCGGCCATGCGGCCGAAGGCTAGGTCGGGCCGGAATACTCGACGGCCGAAGGTGGGCCAGGGGTGGGTTCGTGGCATGCATGTAAATGCATAGTATAATATTAAGCACTTTCTAAAATATATCAATTCCGCCTTGTACAAAAAAGTAAATAAAATAAATATAAAAGACACACTGCTGAGCTGAAGACTGATAGAAAACTGTTAAAATAGAAAAAACGGATCCTCCTCCCACCAACTATTGAACTTTCTCCAGACCGAGATGCTGTCTATACTCTACACATACGTCTTGATCTGAATTAAGGTAGTGGCCGTATGATAGTACTCTCACACCATTTTCTCAACTCCAACTTTATAGTTTTTGTATGTTAAAGGACGAATCGCCATGTCGTTTGCTCTTGGAATTAGATTAGTTTCTATATAGTTTCTATAAACACTCATGTCAAAATTTTTCTTTACATAGTGTGAAAGCACCCCTTTGCAGACTTTTTTGATATCCTCATTGTGTGTTCGCACAAAGTGTACCTTCGGACCTACCAGAACACCATTGGATATCAAGTCACTCCCCGTGTCGGATTTTAAAAATAATAACTTATTTGGGGCCTGTTCATTCGAGGGCTAATGTGCTCACCATTTTCCAAATCGTCAAATATATTTTCGGTTTTAACTTTTAACAGGAGTGAATCTGTATCCCCGTAACAAACTCAAACATGCCAATCCCCGGCCATTGGAGCTTACACACATTATAATAAAATTCCACCATGAGTCTTATTGAAATTTCTAAAGTTGTGCTACCAGCAGCAATATTTTTATTCAAAACTACATTTCTTTTTTCTCCTATGCAAAAAGACAATATTGGAGTCTATGATCGTGAACGATGTAAAACTCGGATTGGCAATAATTCGGGCACATTCTTTTGGGTTGATTTTGGGTAGAGTTTTACTGACAAAGGTGTCAATAAATGTCTCTATTTATGGCTTTTGATCGAATTGGAGGGCTCTATGAATCTTTGTAATCTTGAAACCATTGGCCAGCATGCACCGCAAAAGAACGTGTTGTAAAACAATTTTCTGTTTCTGATGAAGATCAGCAATAAGTTTTTTTCGAAGGTGTCCAGTGCGTAGCCCCATCCTCTACCAAATAAACATTATAGGAACTCAATGAACCCCTAAGCACGGGTCTATTTGTGCATGGGAAAACAAAATCCTTTACCAAGTCACGAAGTTCCACTGGTATTTCATCATCAATTTTGAAAAACCTTCATTCTGGCCTATTCTCCTCAACAGTGGCAATGTCGGGGAAACTTGGATCACAAGGATTCTCCAGATATTTGTAATTCCCCAATGGCAAAGAGTAGTGAGATATTAGCGCCGTATAAAGGGACTTCATATAAAAAAAACTGCATTTGACTTTGCACCGGTGCGTTGTCCAGTCGGGTCAGTTTCCAGGATACGATCCCCGTGAACAATATACCCTCCCCGCATGAATCACGCAACAAATAAGTGCTGATCTACGTCGGTAGTCAGACCTATTTCTTCTTTACTGATTTTAAGATTTAAATCCATCACCTTATGAGGGGATGAAAAATAATAACCTAAATCGAACCAAACTTCCTCGTAAATTTTGTCCATGGTTTTACAGACAATATCCAACAATGTCAATACATCACTTGCCAGATACATTTTACAATACTCCTCCCCATCGATTTATATTTATATTCCTTAGTGATATTTTCTGCCAATGCCCTTTTTATTTTTCTGGCAATTTTACTGTCTATTATCACATTATTTTTACACAGGTAACAGTTCCGGCACGTAGACAAGATATGGTTTATGATATTAGTAGAAGAGTATGCCTAGGTCTCAGTAGGGTTGAGGTCTCTGGTGGTTAGGGTCGTTGGTGCTTATGATCCTTGATGGTTCGTACTCACATACACCTTACTACTTGATTTGCAAGGATTTCTAAGGTTTGCTCTGAATTTCTTTATTAAAATTCTTTATTTGCCATCTACATCTCTCTTAGTATCAACTTTTTAGTATACTATAACGTTAGACCCTATTTTAAATTAACAACACTGTTCAAACACCACTTGTGTATTATACAGAACACATCGGAGAGGTAAAGCTAGGTCAACTCACAATGTAATTCTATCATCGTTAACTATTTTCATAGATTAATGTTGTTTCAAATTTATAACAAATTGCCTGAGTTAACAAGCCCTTCGGGGTTACCTCAACTGCTAATCAGTTTAACCCTTTTTCTCCACCTTCATATGATCCAATTCACAAATGTTATCTAGCTCTGTTTTTTCCCTATTATTCAAATAAGATCGTTCGTACAGTCCAATTCGCGAATCCCTTATCCCTTTTTGCAAATAGAGTTAGCTTTTAACAGCATATGTCAATCAGACAATTCTGGGTTTAGTATCCGATTTTGTAATTAGCAACGAGACATTCCTAAGAAACTACTCTCAAGTTAAAGCAATTGTCCAGAAAATAGGTGTTGCCTCAGAAACCACTTTTGAATACGTAATGTGACGATCAAAAGTTTTGGCTTAGAAACCTGTGTCTAAACCAGTCATATCATGCAATCACTCGTCGGATCAACAGGTGTGAGAGGATACTCACTCTCTTTGAAAAGGTGTAGAGGTCCCGTAGAATAGCATGGCGAGGTACTAAGGAACGTGCTTCAAGCAAATAGCATGGTGATTCCTATAGCTCCAAGCAAATCCTTACTATGCATACTACTGTCTTACCCCTCGATGCTTATGATTGACTGGTCTCCTTTGAGCTGTAATTCTGTGTGACTCTTGCCAAGTAGAAGGCAAAGTTGGTTTTTCTAGAGTAATTTTTTTTTTTTTTTTTTTTTAATAGTAAGGTGTTTCACCTTTTTTACCTAGGTCTTTCTTATAGTATTTATTCGGCTAGGTGATGGGCTCTACAGGAAGAGAGAGAGAGAGAGAGAGAGAGAGAGAGAGAGAGAGAGAGAGAATAAAAAGTTTGTGGGACACTGAAAAGGGTTCTTATATTGTTTTGGGATATCTTTTCCGAAGGAAAGTAAGATATTAGGAAGAAGAACTGCGGGCATGAGATAGCGGACCCAATCCCAATGTTGGTTGTAACTGTGGCAAGCCGACAGCACAAATACCAGAAGGGTAGACTTAGTAGAACCTGTGAGCCGTTACAGCCGTGTTACCTTACACTAGTGGCATCAGTGCAGGCATTGGTGGCGCTAAGCTACGTACACTGGTTGCGCTAGAGAGCTTACAATATCTTAGGCGTACAACATTAGATCATCATTTTCATGCGTGGCGGAATTTTCACAAAGCGGGTTTTAGAGCCATCACACCAGGTTAGAACTTTCGCTGAAATTGGTATTTCAGCAGTTTCTAGATTCAAGAAACCTAGCTTGTACATGAGAGAGAGCATTCTGGCTTGTAGCAGATTCATGATGCACTCGGAGTTCTGAAAACACATGGTACGGAGCTGTGTATTAACCCATGTTGATACCCGCTGCCTGAAAACGAGGCTTAGTTAAAAACCCATCCAAATAATAAACGCAAAAATTCAAACAAACATACACAATCACCAACAGACTTAGATGAACACACACTCACAGGGACTGTGTACAATGGGATGTTTTTCCACCTCAAACTACTTCACGTCAGGGCCATCACGTATGGGAAGGAGGACCCCTCCCCTATTTTTTGGTCATTCGGTAAAAGAAATTAAGTCGGTAAAATCGCAAAGCGAAGCGCCATGATTTTCCCGACGCCGCTAAAATCCTTTGTTCGGTTAAATAAAGTCCACAAAAAATACTGACATGTTATCTACAGAAAGTTCGAACTCGGTGGGTAAACGCAGTCGTTTTACCGACTCCTGCCGTAAATCTACAGATAGTAGATTTACAATTTTCCATTTGTTTAAATAAAGAGCATAAAATAGTGGAATGATACGTACCGAAATCTTAATCTCGGTCAGTAAATGCAGCGGTTTTACCGACTCGTGCAGTGATTTTACGTATTGTATTCGAAATGGTCATTATGTTAATTATTGAAAAAAACGGTTGGTGAAAATGACTAACCAGTCGGTAATATCCCTTGCTCCCCCCAAACATTTTGGCTAGTAACAACCCTGCTACGCGTACCCGACTTGAGGATACCTTGCTTTGCTCAAACTGGATCTGGTACTTTTCAGCTTCAAGAAAGTTGTTATTTGTTAGCTCGTACTGTCATCATTATCCAGTGATCCGTATGGCAAACCTTTTGCAGGATGGTCATTACAGAAATGTATGTATGTAGTTTTCAAACTACGTAGACCATATCATTTTTTTTTAATAAACTCACCAAAATTTGCATAATCTATTCTTGTGTTTTTGTAGTTCGTGCATTTCCATAAATCAGTAATAATCTTTAATTGTTAATTTCCTATTCAGCTATTCTATGTGGGTTGATTTGTAAAGAAGAGACAAAACAAAAAATAAGAATACAACAAGAAAAAACAAATATATATATTGCTGTAAATCAATCCTCAAATACAAAAAACTATAATTACAATATTTTACAAGTCCTGCTTTTCTTTTTCTCAAGATTGCATGCTATGCTCACGGCTTTCTCAAAGAGTTCTTTCAAATTTTCCTGTGTAAGTGCGGAGCACTCGATGAAGTAGTCAGCTTTGATTTTTGATTGCAGCTTCTTTCCTTCATTATATGTCAAGCATTTAGAAGCGTTTTCCTCAGTCCTAAGATCTTTCATTGTTCCTACAAACAAAGTAGAAATCATTCAAAACATTTTATTTTGCAAAACAGCCATAATATGTTTAAAACCGGAGATGGACAATGTATATCAAGACACGACCGTGAACGTACTTATGACTTACGCTGTAAAATATAAAAATTCATTTTATTTATATTCTATGTGAAAATCTGGTACTCAGGTTCGTTTTCCAGGGTGCCATTAGTATTATTTTTAAATT
Source organism: Artemia sp. Kazakhstan ARC1039 (assembly GCA_029168905.1). NCBI lineage: Eukaryota > Metazoa > Arthropoda > Branchiopoda > Anostraca > Artemiidae > Artemia > Artemia sp. Kazakhstan ARC1039. Next base: position 58,180 of record JAQQPU010001487.1, on the reverse strand, counting down.
GAGCCTAAGCAATTAAGAACGACTTTTATGTAAAATTACTCAAAGACTGCTTCTCTGGCAGAATGTTATCCGAATAGCGTATCCACATGTATTAAAAGATATTCAGATATATAACAGATTTATAGTAAGATATTCAATTTATAACCATGTGAGAATTACCCAGATTTTTACGATCATCCATTCTATATGACGACACCACAGAGAAAAAATCTGGAAGACAAGTAGCTCTTAAATTCAAATCTATTACATTGTCTATGCTACTTCTCCGAAGCCCGCGTATTATATGGTCTATTACTATAAAACCAGGCCCTTGCCCGAGAGACTACGTCTTCCATATCATACCCGACTGAAATATTTTTGGATCTTTAAACTGTTCTAATGAAAACGGCTATATCGAGAATTTGATCTAATACCATGGGGGGCCTTTTCTTTATCCAGTTGTAGAAGAGGGCGTTAAATGGATGTTATGAACCCCTCAAAGGTGACTAAATGATTGGCTTAAAGTTGTTCTTAAAAAAGTACGAAAACTTTTAATTTGCAATTCAATGGGTCTCAAGGCTTTTACGACCAAGCGGTGTATATGATGAGGCCAGTAAAACAAATAATACATGAGAGACACGCTACTCTTACTAAGTCGGCACAATTTATTCCGCTCCTCTTATATAATAAACCTGCAAAAAGATCTTTATCCAATTAACTTTATCTTTGCAAACAGCTGCAATGTTTGTACATTGCTGTACATCCAAATACTATTTTTACCAAGGCATTTTGACTAAAAGCCAAGTATTTAATTTTTTGTCCCATTGTCCATTTACAGTCCCGTGGGGTATTATTGTCTGTCTCGTTCACATTAGTTTCCCCCGAGAAAGGGGGGGGGGATTGATTTAAAAGAACAAAACCTGACAATTTGAATGAGACTAATGAAAACTATTGAGAAGGTGTGATAGTTTTAAATTTCATTTTTGGGAGAGACAGCCCACCTTGCGTGCAGGCTACGTACGTTTTAAGAAATGGATAGTCGTTCGCTATTTCTAAAAACAGTTTACTGATTTGTTGGTTTGCGTTATTTTTATACTCATTTATCATAGCAACAATTTGACACCAAATAATGTTCAGAACACCCTAGTACCCCTTTGAAAAAAAAGAGCAAAACGACAACAAAACAATTGGTAATAAAACTTAGCATAAAAATCTGTCAGAACGGTAAAATACTGACTTGTAAGAAAAAAACGGGAACAAACTTAAGATTTATGGGGGAGAGTAGTTTTTTTTAGGGGAGGCTGCATTTTTTATCCATTGGTCATCTGAGTAATTTAATTGACCTGTATTTTGGACATATTCTTGCAAAATTATTGTTTCGTGGCAGAAATAGCACTTTGTTGTAGGATAACCCCTTTCGTGACACTAAAGTCGCACTAGAGCTTTTAATTTCAGTTCAAATGAAGTCTATTTTGATAATCTACTTCCTCTGGCTCCACGCTATTACCCCAGGGAAAAGTAAAACTAAAGGTGGACACAACAGAAGTGCTACCTATGGTAAAACAAGATTGTCATTGGTTTCCGAGAACGCGAGACTGTAAACCTCCGATTTGGGATTTTCGACAATTGCAAATCAATTGACTTTCTCGAAATTTGCGCTCTATAGCCTTATACGCCAATTTTGGACAAATTTTGTTTTGCGGTGCAAAATCATAAAACACCACTTAGTTGTGGTGCATTTTGTTTCGTCAAAGGGCGCTAGATATTGGGGTTCTTTGTCAAACAAATCCTTTCAATATTGAACGACCACTGGTTGAATACAATGGCCCCTGGAGAAACAAGAACAAGAAAAAAAAGGAGACTCATGGCTTCTACCCATGCAAAAATGGGATTTTGCTGGTTTTTCAAAATGAAGAACGGTAAACCTCCAGTTAAAGGTTTTCAAAAGTTGTAATGTCAATGATATAATGTCATATTTACCGGTCTTCGAACAATATTCTTTGTATAATTACTAACTATATGTTCGTTTCACAGTTCCAAGCTAGTCGCAATAGGCAAATGCCTATCACTATTTTCTTTTTTACCTTGTTTTTAAGCTTCAGCTGCTATGGGTTGAGCTTTACTTTTTCCTAGGTTTCAGCACTGCTGCTACCTAGATTACACGAAATCTACCCGAGGTTCGTTCAGGAACTTTAAGAGGGAGGCTTCAAGTCTTTCTATTCGGAAACAACAATTTTTCCAATAAGAAAGGGGCATCACGAGTGAAGGGGTACTTATATTGAGCCAATAGTCATAAACTATTGAATAATACATGTTTTGAACGGAAATTTTAAATTTTCGTTCTGTTTATAAGAAACAAATGCAAATTGTGGGATAGGGTAGAGTTTATATCTACTATTTTGTGCTACAATTAATCTAAAAAAAACCAAGTTTTTCCAAGGGAAGTAAAGAGCGAACTTGAAGCTTAAAACGGACAAAAATTATTGCTTCACAGCCTATCTAATATATATCAGTAAAACTAGTACAAATAAACAAACTAATTATGTTTCCTTGAGTTTCTAGGATTATAGAAAACTAGCGCTTTACTGAAAACACAAAAATCAAGTATAAAAACAGGAATATTGGTTTGGGAGTCAAAATTGAGTATGTAGCCTGACAACAATAAACTAACCTATAAAGCGTTTCCTATTTTTACACCAGTTGTGACATCATTAACTTTCCATATACAATTAAAATTATCTTAAAAACATAAGCGTAAAATTAAATATTTTTTTTAATAGCCACAAAGTCATTGAACAGCATACAGAAATATTGGACTGATTTATCAGGTAGTATTTTGGTCTGGCCAGCTATAATACCAATAGTGGTTAATAAACGATCTTTAATTGTAAGAAATATGCTTTAGTATTACTTGAAATGAAGATCAAATAAGACATAACATGAACTCTGAAAATTCGGTTATTTCTCTCTATACAACAGTAAACTTCAAGCTATGATATAAATTCTAAAGCTAGTCTATAGTCCTAATCCTAATGCTATGTAAGTAAGTCAGTTTATTTATAACCCGCAATATAAAATAAATGCAGAGTAAAAAAGAAAAAGCAAAATAATATTATACACAAGGAAATAATAAGAAAAATATTTATAAATCTCAATCTGGAAAAAAATAAGTGAGGGGGTCACTGGCACATATCTTCCTCGGAGTATTGGTCCTCAGGTCCTTAACATTGTTTCAAGCAGCACTACAGGGTCGATAAGTCCAAAATGAGAAATAATCTTGTGATTTCTGTACCACCTTGGTAAATATAGCAGGAATTTACAATATTTAAAATAGCCTCTCCTTAGCTGAAGACGGTCAATAAACATAGTGGTTAATAAACAATCTTTAATTGTAAGAAATATGCTTTAGTATTACTTGAAATGAAGATCAAATAAGACATAATATGAACTCTGAAAATGCGGTTATTTCTCTCTATACAATAGTAAACTTCAAGCTGTGATACAAATTCTAAAATAGTCTACAGTCCTAATCCTAATGCTATCAAGATGGCTTTACTTCGAACTTGTCAACAAACTAATCATGACATGTCCTTTTTAAAACCAAAAAGACAGCCAGGTATTGAACTGAGCCATCGTGCAGAAGTGATACCAAATTAAACGAGAAAAAAAACAACAAAAAATAAAGCAACAATCCTAAAAGGAATTGTTGCTTTATCTTAAAAGGGATTGATGATATTTTTATTCTGTAAAAAGTGTCCTTAATTGGTTTGCTTTTACTTAATTGGTGTACGAAAACTCCTATATTATTTTGTGTTTTCAGTAAAGCGCTAGTTTTCTATATTCCTAAATGCAAAGAGAAACATAATTAGTTTGTTTATTTGTACTAGTTTTATTGATATATATTAGATAGGTTGTGAAGCATTAATTTTTGTCGGTTTTAAGTTTCAAATTCGCTCTTTACTTCCCTTGGAAAAACTGTTTTTTTAGATTAATCGTTGCTCATTTTTGATTTAAATTTAATGTAGAAACAACGCTTCCACGATCTTTTTTATTTATACGGAATAATATCTGTTCGTTTTAAGTTTGAACGTCATTCCTTAGTTTCAGTTGAAAACTTATGGAGCTGTTTAAGGGTGCATTTAAAAGCTTATATTTATGCCTAATCACTTTTTATAAATTTGACTTGATAGCACATTCCCAAAAAGGGCACTTTTCGTTTTTTCCCCATTTTTTTTCAAATGAAAAAAGTGCCCTTTTCAATGAAATGACCAAAAAAAGGCGTTTTTCGAAACCTAGGCAGGAGCAAAAACTAAGGGGCAAGGACGCTCGCTCCCATCAATTACCGCTATTAGAACTAGCACACAGGTTTCATCGCAGAGAGAAGTTTGAAGATTTAATTCAAAACTGTTGATCATTCAAGCTTAATTTTTGGTAGATTTTTAGTTGAAAAGTTTTTAGTTTTAGTTAATTTCTTTTCGCAATAATCTTTTACTTTTAAGATGAGTAGGTGATATATGAAACTTACTAAGAGGGCTTGGAGGGGAGCATACATGAGGGGTTCTTATAAACCTCCAGTTAAGGGCTTTGGACCATAATTATTGTAATGGTACCATTTTATGCTTCCAAACTCTTCCACTTAAGAAGTGGCGCAAAAAGTGCCGTTTTTAGTGCTATATGGCTCTTATGAATGGTAAAATTGATAAGAAGAATATAGATATAAGTAATAGCTTTCAAATGAGTCTTCCTGGGATATGCTTTGAAAAATGAGTGCATCAAACTTGCAAAAGTAGTGGATTATCAGAAAAGTAATCATAAGAAGGGACAAACCATGATTGAAAAAAAAATCCAAGGAGGAATCGAACGCATGATAATCTAATTTGAAGTCCAGCGCTGTACTGACAGAACCACGCCACTAATAATCTAATTTAATATATTTGTGTTTGTAAGACTTTAATTGTGTAGCTTATTAAGGAGGCCTGAAGGAGGAAAACGCGGGAGGTGTTCTTGCAAACCTCTTGCAAGTTCTTGCAAGTTACCATTCGTGAATCAGTGTCAAATGGCAAGTTTTTTTCAAAACGCGTTTTTTAAATTTTAGTTACTATGGGCTGCGGTTCACTCTTTACTAGGTTGCAGCTATGGCTGCAACCATGATACAATAATATTGGCTTAGCTAGTGCCAAAACACTATCAAGGGAATATTCAGAATTATTAAAAACCGGTTTATGAAACCTTCTAGCTTCAGAAGTCCTACTACCGCCCTGCAGTGCATTCACCCCTAAGTATATACTGTCCATGCAAAATAAACTGTTATCATGTCTGGGCTCAATCAGAGCCAAAAAAAATTTCGCAGTATAAAATGTCAGAAATAGCCTCATTGTTATGGCAAGGTTTCTGTCCAAACCCAAAAAGGGCATAAACAATTTCTATTTCATTCAAATGAACCGTGTTCTGATGTTTTATGACCAGTGATTCAATATAATAACTCTCGTGGGAAATATAACAATTAAGCACAAATCCAGTCGCAGCCATCTCGGGGAAATACAAGAATTTTTGTCTTTTGGAGGCAGAAGCTTGAAATGGAATCCTCCTTTATAGACCTTTCAGACATGTTGAATATCATGTCATAATTTTCATCAAGATCGGACATAAGTCATAATCTGTTCAGGGGGCCTGCCGCACCCTTTCTAATCAAATCAAATTAAGAAATTAGGCGGAAATAGTTTCCTAAAAGGGGAAACCTTGCAGCCATCATGGAAATAGCGGTCCATTTCCACTTTTTGGACCGTATCTGCAATATCAAAATGCAAAAATAAAATAATGTTTTTAAGAGGTACCTTACCAACTAGAATAACTTTGGTGCTGGGTGCATAGTGTCGTACCTCAGGAATCCATTTTAAAGGAATATTTTCATAAGTTGTTCTGCTTTTTATTGAATAGCATATAAGGAATACGTCTGTCTGAAAAAAAAAGTATAAATAAAGCTGCAGGGAGGAATGGTTTATTTAAAAGAATGACCAGCTAAGGTTGTATTTTTAGACAGCTAAGGTTTTGTTGAATAGCATATAAGAAAATGTCATTCTGTCAAAAAAAAAATAAATAAAATAAAATAAAGCTATAGACAGGAACGGTTTATGTAAAAGAACAACCAGCTAATGTTGTATTCCTAAGACGAAAGAAGTTTCGTCTCCTGATAACACCATTCTTTGCATTTTAGAGTCCCATACCCTTGGATTTTTTTTTTCATTTGGGGTCACACCAGATCTACTGTAATAGAACAGAGGTCTACTTTAATAAAATTTCACTTTCAGATTTTTATAACAGATTAATTTTCATAGGCATTTTCTTAAACAGGTTTTTCAAATAAATGTAAGGAGTTATATCAAAGGCAGCCCCCTAGCATTGCCTGTAGTAATGAGCCATAAGCCTTACATGTAAATTGGCTTATTGTTTATCTTTTTTCCCCAGAGTGACTTTATTTGTAAGTGGTGGTTATAAAATCTTTAGAGGGCGATTAAAGAATGAAAATAATTAGAGGGCAAACAAAAGCCGTTTCTCGCCCTTTTTTTTACTACACCTCTTCCATAACCTCCAGGGACATTCAATCAAAATTTTAAGACAGGCATTTTTTTTATAAATGGTCGATAGGGCCAACAAAAATCCTCAAAAAAATTGTTTTATTATGAAAGAGGGACATGAGCAATTTGTCAGGAAAAGAACAGGGTGTCAAGTTGGAACTTTTTGGAAATTTTGAGTGGAATGTTGAACTAAATCAAAAGACACCATTTGAATCCAGGTTGTCTAAATGGCGTGTCTGCAAAATCGTAGGAAAGGCTAAGAGTATTAAGGTAAGATTTTCAGGGAATCTTGAGAGGAATCAGATTGTCAAGACGGTGCATCAACAGTATCTCAGCAACACATAATTTTATTAATTTTAAACTTTCAGGGAATGCTGAGGGGGGTGTTGAATTAAATCAAAAGACAACATGTGTATCTAGGTTGTCAAAAGAGCATATCTCCAATATTTCAGGAACTTCTAAGGATATTTAATTGACACTTACAGGGAATTTTGGAGGGGAATGTTGTAGTAAATAAAAAGACACTATGTGCATCCAGGTTGTCAAAAAAGGTGTACCTGCAACATATTAGGAATGGCTAAAAGTACTATGTTGAAATTTTCTGGCTGAAACTTATCTTTTAAGTGACTCTTAACCTTTGGAAGTGCCTTTGTAACTTAACGCCTTAATTTTTTGTTCTAAAATTTGTTATAAAATAACAATTTTTGCAGGAAGAAAGATTTCTTAACCTGTTGTTACAGATTAACTTTATATGATGCTTAAGCAATAACATTGGGAGCCCCGAACACATTCAAAATTAAATTGTATTTTTCCAAGCTTCTGTTATTCAAAAACTTAGGAAAAATAACCAAAAACTGTGAACTGGACAAGTGCAAAAACGATGGATGACTCCCATCTGCAAAAATGTTGAAGTTTATGTTTTTTTTTCTTCAAGATTGATCATGGATGTGTGTTTTTTCCAGAGGTTATCCTATTGAACCAATGGTCAAGATAGAGAAATCAGGTGAAGGAGAGAAATCATTCGAATCATTCGAACGGAAATATGAAGTTCTAATGCCCTTTTCAGTTGACCAAAAAGATTGAAGGGCAAAAAATCCACCTTTTACCCCCTCCCTTTTCTCCCAAAGTGATCCGACCAAAATATTGAGATAGCCATTTTGTTCAATATAGTTGAAAGTTTCAATAACTATGTCTCTGGAGATCACATGATTCCCCAAAGCCACTGGGCTTTAAATTATGGAATTTGCCGATTGTTTTCATAAACCGTAGTGTTTGTTATTGGGAAGTAGAGAGAAACATGTTTTTTTTCTTGGGGGAGGGGGTGAGATTTTCCAAGGAGCAAATTTTGCTTTGGGAGAGAAGTCTCTGGGGGTTAGACTATCCAGGAGAAACTTTACACGGGAGGAATTCCCCAAAATTCCTACAGGAAATTCTGTGTATTTGTACTATGGTACTTTTTATTTGGCGACTCAATTTTACATTTGCAACCCCCATGCCCTCTCACGACCAGAAAATAATTTGCACTTTAATGAAAACAAAATACATTTTAAGGAATAAATATCAGCATATTATATGTATTAAACTGACACTCCACGTTCATTTTTTCGTTTTTTTTTCAGTAAAGGACAAATTATGTTGTGGTCCTGAGATGATATGGGGGTTGCCAGCCCTACTCATGTTAATTTCTGTTCTTTTTTTATTTTGACTCGGCTGTTCATTGTAATTTCTGTTCGTTTTGGGTTTCATTTGTTTATTGATGGGGATTTGTGGTAGTTTTCCGCTTGGAAGATTATTTGAATTCATTTCAGCTCAGCTGTGGTTTAATGGAACTCTTTTCATTTCTTTGAAAAACTTATTTTGTGTTCGTTTTTTATTGACATAGTGTTTTTCATGGAAAAAGAAAATAGTATTTTGTATTTTTTTTTTCCATAAGAATCTGCAGTTTGGCTTACTATTTGTATGTTGGAGAAACTTTTTCAACATTTTTTAACAACAAATACCCTTTTGAAAATCTTGACACAAATAGTATTCTTTAATTTAGTTTTGTACCTGCCCAAGTTGACCTGAGAAATGAAACTTAGTACCGTTCCCAAAAAAATCTATCTATGCTCTTTGAAAACCAGGATACACTCTGTTGGTTTAGTTAAATTTTAAGAGCAGAAGGAGTAAAAGTAGAAGGGCCCTGTGTGCAAACTTAATACCTTCAGTTCTTGGGATATTGCTGAGATGTCTTATTGGCAACCAGTATGAACACAGGGCCTTTTAATTTATTTTCAAAACAACATTTAGTTTTAAAGCATATTGGGGACATTGCACAACTGGGAGGTGGGCGGGTAGACATACCCAATATACCAAGAGACAGGGTTGCTGGACTGTTCAACAATGCTGAACAAAATGGATATCTCAAAATTTTGATTATTTGTGTTTGGAAAATTAATGGACTTGGGCGTAGGGCTGCTTGCCCTCCAATCACTTCTGAATCTTCAAAGGGATAGTAGAACTTTTAATTTCCAGTCAAATTAGCTCCTTTAAAAGTTTCAACGACATTGCTAGCTATGATAGGGCGGCGCTGCCTATGATGTTGCTTATACACCCTTTTGAAAACCTGCATGCATATAATTGTTTCGTTTGATTGAAACTCCCCCTAAACGTTTGTTTCGTTTGATTGAAACTCCCCCTAAACGTTCCCTAGGCGTTTCACCTTGGTACCCTTAGAGTCATTAGTTACAGTAACTGTAGTAGTAGTATTAATAGCATACACATTGTGCCTTTTGGCTATTTGAAAATCCACCACAACTTACCCTAAAAGGTCTAACTTAATAATATAAGTCGTTCTTGAGATATTGCTTTATCACCCTTTTGATAATTGATACGCTGAAAGTAACAACTTAATTCCATCAACTGTTCCTGAAGCATTACTGATACGTCCTCTTGGCAACCTATGCGGGAATAGTGTGTTTTGATTTAATTCAGTACAGTTTCAATATTCCTAAAATTTTAGCCTTCATACCCTTACCTTTAGTTGCAGTAGTAGTTTTTTTTTTTTTTTTTTTTTTTTTTTTTTTTTTTTTTTTTTTTTTTAGGCATAGTCGATGATGTTTGTCATATTAAGACCAAATAGAAAAAAAAGACATTGGGATTTCTAAGCTAATTCTAAGTTTAATATATTCATAAATTTGAGTAAGCAGGACAGTTTTTTTTTTAGTTTTTTTAAGTTAATTCTAAGTTTAATATATTCATAAATTTGAGTAGGCAGGACAGTTAATATAATTTTTGTTTTTTCAAGTTTTCCCGTTATCGTGTCTACTGCGTATTTGTAACTATAAATATTATTGGAAACTAGAAAGAATGAGCAATGTGGTGGCCTATCAGCCTGTATCAGAGCAGAAATTCAAGTTGTTATTTGGGAAGATTCGTCACTGCGTAATGAAACAACTAAAACCTTGTTTTATGCTTTTTCTGATGAAAACAAAGTTTAAGGTAGTAGCTTGCTTAGTCAGCCATGATTATTGTACCTCTAAGTTTGTTGTAGTCTAACTCTATTACTATTTTCTTTCCATATACCAAATTTACCTAAGCTGGGATACCATCTATCCCTTTTTTTCACCAACTCCGGGATTGAAGCCATCTAGTAAAAATACCATATTTGGAAAAACATAACTAAAAAAATGGCCCAAGAGAGGCGCAAATGACTAAATTCTACTTGAAAGTTGTCTAATCTCAATTTCATTCATGCGCGGTAGCCATTGCGCCAAGAGGACTTGTATGAAACAAAATTTTAATTAGATGGTCGTACATAGTGAACCAAAAGTGAAACAAAAAGACCAATAAACAGAAATGATGGAAAAAAAATTAAATGTAGTTTATTAAACAAAAGAAAAAAAAAACAAAAACAATTTCTTCGTTTTAATGACTCTCAGTATATCAGAATTTTATAATTAACAGAAAACTCTAGAACCTAACTGTGTAACTGTACACAAAATTAATCTGAGTCAGTATTGCCTCCGTCAGTCGGTTCCACAGGGGCAATCACCACTATGACTGATACCTTCCACTGTTGGATCAAGCAATGAGCAGCAAGAATTATATTATATTAATATCTTTCCACTCTGAGCAAGATGTACAAGCATCCTTATTCATTATGAGCCCTACTCCTTGTCTATGTACCCCATCTTTCCTACTCGAATAAATAAACTTTACATTGCCTTTCCAAGACGACGGAGTTTCCCAATCCTTGGAAACGAGTTTCTGAGACTCCTAACAATTTTAATTCTAGGTCTGAATTCACCAATTAAAAATTTAGTACGATGGATAGTTGTCTCAGCATTCTAACATTCCATGCTGGAATTTTGTTACTGCTAAAATAACTGAGATTGTTATGGTCTCAAGCAAAGTAATAAGTCCTGACAGTACGGGTTAGAGACAAATAATTTATTTCTCAAATCTACGAAAAACAAAAAAGCTGACCTACTGGACAGCAAGAAGTTCCTGGGACCTCCAATTGAATGGAGGCTCTATGCAACATTGGACCCATTACAGTCACTGCACAATTTTCTACTCTTGGCGATGCTCTTCTATCAACTGAAGAAAAAAAAAGCAAGAATGTGGCAATGGACTTTACAGTCCCATTGGTGGTGTGGATAACCGTTTCTTGGCCCTTCAGCCAGGAAGTGCAATGGCGGGTTGGGGGTCAACCATCCTGTGCCTTCGCACACCCTTCCTGTTTACCTTCCCCAGATTTATCTCCAGGTACCCCTTTAGAGCTTGGTCGACTCTGGCTGAGCTTACAGAGTCACGCCACTGATCCCCGTCCCAAAACAAGTAATTGGGTACACCAGTATTCGAACCCTTGCCCTCTTGGACAAAAGGATCCTAAATCCAGCGAACCAATCCCCTTGGCTAGGACGGCTATTCAACCACATTATTACCATTTGTACCTGTGATGTTTGAGTGACTTAAACTAATTAGGAACACATCCTCAATGATCATAGAATTGTTTGAATTCAAAAGAGGTTGGCTAAGTGTAGAGTTAAGCCTTACAATTAAATGGATCTACGATGTGGTACAGAGCTCCAGGTGTCGGGATTACTCATGAATACTAAATACATTATTCAGACACTTTTTGGGCCAAGGCCTCACATTCCCCTTCCCAATCCATCGTTAATTGCTCTTTATCGGATAAGTTCTGTCATTTTTTTTAGCAGCAATTCACACTGTTGTAATTTTTGCAACGCTTCTCGCTGTGAAATTCCACTTACTTGTAGGATTCTTTGCAAAGATTACGAGGAGCGTCCATTACTGGGGTAGCACTATAATAGAATCTAAATAGAGTTAACTGTGGCCTTTAACTTACATTTGGGTACGACAAAGGTCTCAGGCGGTCATAATCTTCTTGCCCAGCTGTGTCCCAAAGTGTTAAGTGATATGGACATCCATTTACAGTAATAGTGTCAGCATAGTTATCAAATCTAAAAAAATAAAATGAAGTAAGTTATATTGTATCCTTGGCTTATATTGTATTTTTATATTGTATTGTAATACAACAAATACGTTCATAGTCCATGCTATCTGTCTCTTAAAATGCAGTTGTTTTTGTCAAAATTGAAGTTTCCTTACATGGTCATTATAGGATAAAAGTGCCAATTAAGGTGTAGCTTTAACGTCAGACAGATGAACAGTTCTATCCTAAGGAGAAATAGTAAAGAGACTATGATCAGCTTTCATCATCGGAAGTTTATTAGTTTTTTTTTAGATTCTTTTTTAAGACTCCTTGTTAAGAATTGCTTCTCTTAGCTTTGTAAAAGTCATTTGAGGACGCAAGCTCAAGAATTTATTATCTTGAAAAATTTCCTTATATTTAACCAATGAATTGTTGTTGTTGTTTTTTTAACTTTTCAGGACTGTCCTATCGGTCACAGTGAAAAGTCATTAAGTAACTCTTTATTATAATAAATCTGTATTGCTGCTACTTTATAATAATATTCGTAAAGTTTTTTTATTCTGGCTTGCGTATTATCTGGTTTTTACTGGTTATTAAGAACTTTCTTTGGCTACAACTAATATGAGCTGCCAAAAGTATCAAACAGTTCGTAGTAACGAACTCTAAGTAAGGAGCGACCCGGCTCAATAGTAACCGAAACTCTAAAAAAAGAATTTTGATACCAATAGATACAACAAAAAATTAAATTTTTAGGCTGATTTCAAATATATAAATTTCATCAAGTTTAGTCATACTCATCAAAAGTTATGCACCTGAGAAAATTTGCCTCATTTTCGAAAAAAGGGGGAAACAACCCCTGAAAGCCATAGAACATTAATAAAAATCACACCATCAGATTCAGCCTATCAGAGAACCTTACTGTAGAAGTTTCAAGCTCCTATCTGCAAAAATGTGGAATTTTGTATTTTTTGCCAGAAGAAAGATCACGGATGCGTGTTTATTTGTTTTTTTTTTCCAGGGGTGATGGTTTCTACCCAGTGGTCCTAGAATATCACGAGAGGGCTCATTCAAACGGAAATTAAAATTTCTAGTGCCCTTTTTAAGTGACCAAAAAAATTGAGGGTGACTAGGCCCCCTCCCATGCTCATGTTTTCCCAAAGTCACCCGATAAAAATTTTGAGATAGCCATTTTGTTCAGCACGGTCGGAAAAAAAAATAATAACTATGTCTTTGAGGATGACTTAACCCTTCACAGTCCCCGGGGGAAGGGCTGCAAGCTATGAACTTTGCCCAATGTTTACATATAGTATTGGTTATTGGGAAGAATACAGACATTTTCAGGGGTAGTTGGGGGGGGGGGGTCGGGTGTTACGTGGGTGGATCTTTCCATGGAGGAAGTTTTCATGGGAGAAGGGACATTGCTATGAAGGGGATGCCAGATTTCCCAGCATTATTTAACAAAACGGTCAGAAATTAAATAAAAAAAAAAGTTTTCAACTGAAAAACTTTTCAGCTGAAAACTTTTCAGCATCAAAACTTAAAACGAACAGAAAATATCACGTATATGCTTGGGTTCGCCCACTAGTCAATATCTCGCTCTTTACGCTAAAGTTTTTTTTTAGTACTTTTATAAGAGCTATTTATTCTAATTAACGGCCTTTGCGATTAAGAGATCATTCTTAAAGAATTGGAAAAAAATTCGAACTTTTGCGTAAAGAGCAAGGTATTGACTAGGGGGCGAACCCCCCTAATATACATAATAAAAATATACGAATATAGAAGTTCGTTACGTAAGTTAATTCGTAAGTTACGTATATTTATTATGAATAAAAACGTTCAGAAATAAAATTAAACAACTTTCGACAAAGCCATTTAGCCAAAAAAAAGTAAAACTAATATGCAAATTTCATTTCAGTTATTCATGTATGGTGAGCCAAAATCAAAATCTGCATTAATTTACAAACGTCCAGTAATTAAATGAAAAAAACAAGTTTTCTTAACTGAAAGTAAGGAGCGACATTAAAACTCAAAACGAACAGAAATTATTCCGTATATGAAAGGGGTTGTCCCCTCATCAGCCCCTCGCTCTTTACGCTAAAGTTTGACTCTTTCTCATAACTCTATTTCTTAGAATAATAAAAAACTTTAGCATAGAGAGCGAGGTGTTGAGGAGGGGACAGCCCCTTTCATATGCGGAATTATTTCTTTTCGTTGTAAGTGCTAATGTTGCTCCTTACTTTCAGTTAAAAAAAACTTGTTTTTTTATTTAATATTTATAAAATGCTATTAAGAAATGAAATTGGCTGATAAATAAAGCTCTGATTCGAATCAAGGTTTTACAAAGACTGTGTACCAACAGCGTCAGGAGGAAATTTATCAGGAAAGGAGGTCAGGGACAGATCTAGAGCAAAATCTTTGGGAGGGGCAATGTAACAAGGGCACCAATAAGCAAAATTTGAGGCGGTGGCATTGTGAAAAAGGGCACCAATAATTGATCAAATCGACGAATGTTTTTTTTTTAAAAAAGAGTGTAAAACAGAACAAAAAGCAAGGAATGAGGGTGCCAGAAAAAATCTTGGGGGGATCCTTGCCCCCTTTGATCCGCCACTCTGGGAGGCAAAGCTAAAAAGACCTTTCTACACAAAAGTGTCCTTTTTGAATATTGCACAATTTTACATTTTGGTATAGTTTCATCTCTAATGAGGATGTGTTAGGGGACAAACGTTTGGTGACGTCCGGCCGTGGGACCATCCTATAATATATCCTATTTAAATTGATTTATAT
>JAQQPU010001487.1:0-31512 GCA_029168905.1 Artemia sp. Kazakhstan ARC1039 | reverse complement strand
TTCCGATCAAAATTTTGATATAGCAATTTTGTTCAACGTAGTTGAAAGGTCAAGAAATTATGTCTTTGACGATGACACCTTCCCCCCCCCATAGTCTTCAGGACAAGGGTCAAAAGTTATGCCCTTGGGGCATTTAAGGTTTTTATAGAAATTTTTGTCATAGAAGCTTCAAAAAGGGCTCGTTCGATTGGAAATTGAGAGGTCTAGTACCATTTTTATTAGTTGAAAGTGATCAGAGCACAAATGAACCCCCCCCCCCCCCCCCCCCCCCCCAAAATACTTCCAATGTAAATTTTGAGATAGCCATTTTGTTCAACGCATTTGAAAGGTCTGGAAATTATGTCTTTGAGGACAACAAATCCCTCCGCCCTCGTGGCAAGGGTTGTAAGTTATGCCCTGGGGGCATATAAGGTTCTTATAGAAACCGTTGTCTCATAAACTTCGAAAGGGGCTCATTGGAGCCCACTGGATCCGCAGTGGCGGATCCAGGGGGAGGGCGAAGGAGGCACCCCCCATAACGTCGTCTAAAGTAGTGTAATTTACTTAATTAACGCAAGTTTGCTTTAATTAAACTTGCTCCTAGCGCAAGTTTATCGGATCAACCTATTTAGAACCCCCGCTAAAAATCGTGGATCCATTCCTGCGCTCTAGTGCTCTTTTTAAAAGTCAAGGTGATCGGAGGGCAGCTACCCCCCCCCCCCACACGTCGTATTTTCCTGAAATGCATCTAATAGAAATTTTAAGATAGTCATTCTATTCAAAATAGTCCAAATGTCATATAACAAGGCTTGTAGGGTTGAAACAAACCCCGGAGATTAGGGGCAAGGGTTTTAAGTTATACCCAAGGGGGTATTTAAGGTTTTTATGGAAGGGATGGTTGTCTAACTTTAGAAGAGGCTCATTTGATTGAAAATTGGAAGTTCTAGTTCTTTTTTAAGCGTCAAAAGTGATGTATCACATTTAGCTCCCCTCCTCTTCTACAACCCCCTTCTTTCACCAAACGCATCTGATTGAAATTATGAGATAGCAATTTTTTTCAAAATAGTTCAAAGAACATTAAAATAGTGTCTCTAGGGATGACACAGCCACCTAGCACCCTGATGATAGGGCTGTAAGCTATTTTATGAAGGCATATAAGGTTTCTATTTAAACTAACAGTCGTATAAACATCAGATGGGGCTTATTTGATTTAAACTTGGGAGTTATAGTGCCCTTTTTAAGAGTCAAAGTGATTTGAGAGCAAACAGCTTCCTCTCCACGCTCAGCATTTGCCTTAACACCTCCAATCAACATTTGGAGATAATAATTTTATTTATCGTAGTTGAAGGTTTCGGAAATTATGTCTGAGAAAGACACCCCCACCCCTGCAGCTCTCAGGGAAAGGGTTGTAAGTTCTGCCCTTGGGTATATAAGGTTCTTATGACAAGGGTGGTCGTAAATGCTTTGGAGGGGACTCATTGGATTTGTAATCATAAGGTCTAGAGCTCTTTTTAAGAGTCAAAGTAATCAGAGCACAGCTACCCCCTCCCCCCTTTCCCATACACACATACACGCGCCATCTATAGTATATTCAATGCTATTGTGTCTGAGTTTGTATCTTTGCTGGTAACTTTGAAAAAGTTTCTGAATTATTTTGAGGTCTTTTCCTGTTGTTGTTCACCCTCCAAAGATAGATTTTTTTGTCAAATAGTGTATGGTTGACCTTCTCCAATTGTTAGAATAAGCCCTTTTCACTGGGTATTTTCACAGGCGCCATCTTTTTTCTCGGGTAGATTGGCACGCCATCTATAGTTTCAATTCTTTATAGTGCCATTTTTTGATTCCTTATTGTTAAGAAGCGTACTGGGAACTAGCAGAAGAGGGGAAGGAACCTCCCGCAAGCGACGTAGTACCCGCCGGTATTAAGTTACCCGTAAATTGCGGGGGACAGTAAAGGGGGTCCTTACACTTCCCTTGTTCCTAGGTTCCTTCATTCTGCATGTATTTATTCAGCGCTCGCGGATTGCGTAATAATCATTCCGTAGCAAAATGGTGAGCGTGAAGCTTGTGTTAAATGCTGTACTGAACTTTGTTGAGCGGGCGATGAAGGCTGGAAACCCGATAGACAGTATTGTCAAAAGTGCGGTATCACATTTCTCCGATGCGGATATATTGGAAGCGAAAAAGGTGATTTGGGATGAAGCCGAATATGCGACGAGATTGACTGCAAGAGACAAAAGTTTGGATAATGTCATTGACATAATGAAAGTTTTTAAGATGTGTGACGAAAAAAACATTTCGCTCCCGCGGTTCGTATTATACCAACCTGATGACGTACCGATTATTCCAGGCGAAATAAGTGCAACTTTGAAGAGAAAAGTAGGAGAGCTATGCCGAAAGTTCAACAGTTTCGTCGAGTCTGAGTATCAGCTGCGCAATTCCTATCAGTCACGCGCGAATAACGGAAAGCATAAACAGACTTACGCCGTAGTTCTCAAGAATCCGCCCCAAGGACTGACTGATCCCGAATCGGAAAGACTATTTAAATGGACTTTGCGGACAGACAAGCAATGACATCGTCGAACTGAGGCCTCGTAAGAGTGCTTGGAGCGTTCTCGTGAAAGACAAAGCGACCGCCGATTCCATTGCACAGGCTATTACCAGTACCGATAATTCCGTTGTCGCGAGAGTAAAAAGCCCCTCTTTCTTCGGGATAATTCGCCACGTCCCTGCTAGTATTTCAGAATAGGACCTACGCAGTTTAGTGTCGAAATGTGTCGAAGCTTCTGGAATAGGCAAAACCAGGTCATTCAAACTGAAGTTTGATTCGCGTGAAGACCTACAGAGTGCAATCAAGTCTCCCCCCGTGATTGGGTATAAGCGGCTGCCGATTCACGAATACAAATTTATGCCAATCCAGTGCTACAAGTGTCAATGCTTCGGCCACGCAGCAAAGGCATGTCCAATCCGCCAAAGTGCTCCCGTTGCGCTGGGAAACACTCCAGCTCAAAGGACAATCCCTGCCAGAACCCCCTCAAATGTGCTCTATGTGGTTCGGCAAACCATCCCTGTTACAGTTTTAAATGCCCTGAAGCACAGAAAGCGTTAAAACAATGAATAATCTTGAACTCAAAGTTGTATCATGGAACATGAATGGTGGAGTTCTGGCTAAACTACCTCTGGTTGAGCAATTAGTACAAGAATATGACGTAGTCTGTCTACAGGAGCACTTTCTTACAACAGAAGGACTTCAGCTTCTTGAGGTCAACGACAGTTCCAGCGTATTCAGTGTTCCTGCAAAGCGTTCTGGCAGAGGTAGACCCTCTGGTGGTATTTCAATACTGGTACGCAGAAGTCTTAATCCTTCCTTGTACAAGCAGTCTGATTTCTTCGTCGGTGTCCGAATTGCTGATAAAGCTCTATTCTGTGTCTATATGCCCACGGATTATCGTGACGATGAATCTGATGCAAGATTCAATGTTGCTTGTGGACAGATTTGTGGAGCAGTTGACGGATGTGTTACGCAAAAACTGTCATGCATTGTAACCGGAGACATGAACTGTAACCTGTGCGACAACAGCCCGAGAACTCAGGTTCTGGTAGCTGCCTGTGAAAGTCTCCGTGTACTTGAAAATGACCTGGACTACACGTATGTACACAACTCCGGCTCTGTATCCTCCCTTGACTCAATGCTGTGCGCTGCAGATGTGAAGACAAACGGAAAATGTAGGGTAAAATTAAGCATCTGTGCTTCCGACCACCTACCCATCTCGAATGTGTTCTGTGTCACTAATAAACCTACTCAGCCCGATGAATGTCACCGTAAATGGGTGGTAAAATCTGAGTGGGGAAAAGCTCTGCGCTTTTCAAATCCGTGTATGATAATATACTTGAAAAGATAAAGGTCCCATTTCAACTGCTTCAACAAGGTTCACCTGTTCCCGATAATGAGAAGCAGATACTCCTGAACAATTACTGTGCAGAAATTACACATGCTCTACGCTGTGCCGAAAAGGCTGCAGTTCCGACACGAAAAGTTCGAATCGGAAGTGAAAATCCACAGTGGTCTCAGAATGTACAGTTGTCCGAGTCTTGTAGTCGATCTAAATTCTGGTATACACTATGGAACGAGTGCGGGCGCCCTCGTCAAGGTGTCTTGAATGATATCAGGCTATATACTAAGCGAAAGTTCCCCAAGACCCTTGCTAAACACCGAACCGACTTAATGGACCAGAATTGCAAAGTGCTTGAAGGTGACCCAAATGCAGTCTGGAAGTATATTAAAAAGAAAAGGAGTCCGAAATCTCGCAAAGAAGAAATTTTGCCAAGGGAAAGTGATTGGAATAAATTTTTCACCGCCTAATTCTCACCGCAGAACAAGGCTCTCGAGAAAGATTTCGAAAAAGAGCTCGACTCCCTCCTAGCGTCAAATGAACGAAGTGTCGGGTTCGTTGTTACTGTCTCTAGTATCCGTCATATGCTATCTAAACTGAAAAAGAAGTATTCTCGAGGTGATGATAATATTTGTGGAATGCATCTGGCTATTGGGGGTGACAGTGTGTTAAATCACCTTGCTCTTATGTACCAGATGATCTTTAACTGCGGTCTTGTCCCCGATGTTTTCTATGTTGGCGTCGTTACACCAGTTCCCAAAAAAGGGAATGATCCCAGGAACTGTTCATCATACCGCCCGATAACTGTTGCGCCGGTATTCTGCAAACTCATGGAAATGCTTGTTTTTGGTGACCTAAGTGAAGCTTGTTATACTCCCGATTCGCAATTCGGGTTTAAGAGTGGTACTAGTCGCGAGCATGTTCATTCGTTGATAGCTAATCTTTTGCTCAGTGCTCACGATAATAATGATACACTTGTTCTAGCAAGCCACGATGTGCGTAGAGCATTCGAATCCGGTATCCACGCACATATACTTAGTTCTGCTTGTAAACGCGGAGTTGACCGTTCGGTTGTCGTTGTATGGAGGAGCATGTATAGGAGGCTGAGAGTGAAGATTAAAGTCCCCACTTATCGTGGTATGGTGGTATCCACCGTAGTTATACCTGTCCGTAAAGGTATCCGGCAAGGCTCTATTACTTCCCCTCCTCTATACAACAACAGTATTATCGTCCCTCAAGAATCTGCCAAAACGTGCTGCATATATCTAGGTATAGACGTGTCGCTCATCAAATACGCTGATGATATACTTAACGCAAGTAGGTCTGTTTCAAGGGTTGAGGATAACTACAATATATTGAGTGATGAATATGCTAAGATTGGGCTAGCTTTTAATGCTGCCAAAAGTGAAGTAGTTGTTTTTCGTCGCAACGCGAAAGATTCGACCCCGATTAGCGTGCTCCTAGGCGATACTGCGGTGAGCTCAAAGCCATCTCTCACTTACCTTGGACTGCCGATCGCTTCAGATCTGCGGTCTACTCGTGAAGCACTGGTTGAGCATTTTTCAGAAAAGGCACGCAAAGCATACGGACTACTTCTACCCTGCAAACGTATGTATAACCGCCGTATACTCGGAAGGCTCTTTTCCGTGTTCGTTATCCCGCATGTTCTGTCACTCTCGCCGTTTTGGTCTCTTTTCACCGAAACAGATAAGCGCTCAGTCCGTCGGGTTTACTATAAGTATGCAAAGTATCTTTTAAGTGTTCCGCCATGGGAGAGAAACTCAAGAGTTTCGAAAAATTACAGCGTTGTGGACCCGAGTACTGCAGCTACTGAGCGAATCGTTCGATTTCGGCGTTCGCTCAATCCTGATCATGATATGTACCGAGCTATCGTAGGCTAGTTTGAATAAGAGTTTAGTATGCTGTATATAGATTGTTATTGAAGTTTTGTTGTTTCTCTTATTGCGTTTTCTTTTTCTCTTTTTTTTCTTTTTTTTTCAATACTCCGTTGTGTAACCTTGTGTTATTTATGATGGGAAATAAAAACCATTCATTCATTCAAACGCGTCGTTTTTTCCTGAGATGTATCCAATAGGTATTTTGAGACAGTCCTTTTATTCAAAGTAGTGCAAATATCATATAACAAGGCTTTCGAAGTTGATACAAACCACCAGAGCCTGAGGGTGAGGGTTGTAAGTTATGCCCCTGGGGTATTTAAGGTTCTTATGGAAGGGATGATAGTATAAGCTTTAGTGGTGGCTTATTTGGTTGAAATAGGAAGTTCTAGTTCCCTTTTAAGAATCAATAGTGATGGAAGTCAAGTAGCACCCCCCCCCCCCCACCCAACTACCTCTGTTTTCACCAAATGCATTTGATTGAAATTGCGCGATGGCGATTTTGTTTAAAATAGTCCAAAGAACATATAAAAATGCTTCCAGGGTTGGCACCACCTGCCAGAGCCCTGGGGCAAGGGCTTTAAGTTATGCCCTGGGGGCATACAAGGTTCTTATGGAACGGATGGTCGTATTAAATTCAACTGGGTCTCATTTGATTATAAATTGGAAGTTATAGTGCTCTTTTTAAGAGTCAAAGTGATTTGAGAGAGCCCCCCCCCGTCCATCATTAAAAAATATCGAAACAAAGTTACGAGACATCAATTGTTGCACCATTGTTGTGTTTCGATCCCCCACAACAACCGTTATAAGTTTTAATTTCACACACGAAACTGCTCCTAAGATATCGCTGATATGCCCTTTTGACAACCTGCATACGGATGGCAGGTTTTCATCCGTACAACAGAAATAATCTCTGAAAATTTCACCTTCATACCTTCATAGGCTGTGGATTTTGAGCTAGCCAGAAGGCACTGTGTGTATTAATTTAAAGCTGCTTCTAGGGTTACTGTAACTAACGATAGTAATCAAAAGAGTGTAGTTGTATCCAGATTGTGACAGAGCATAAATATAATTTTTTTGTTAATAGTATTAACTTTTATTTATCAAGTGAACTAGAGGATGTATATGACAAAATTAAACATTACTATTTGTGTCATGATTTTCAAAAGAGTTTATGTTGTTAAAAATTGCTGAAAAAGTTTCTCCAGCATATAAATAGAAGGCCAAACTATAAATTTTTAAAGGAAAACCGGAAAGATTCAAACAATTATCTTATTTTTCCCTTAAAAAGACCATGTCAATATAAAACGAACAAAAATAAATAAAAAAAAAATTTCCAAAAAATAAGTTTTTTCTAAAAAAAAGTAAAGAACTCCATTAAACCAAAATGAACAAATATAGAATCAGATAATCTACCAAGCCTACAGCTACCACAGATCAGTATCAATAAATAAATGAAATTCAAAACGAACAGAAATTAAAATAAATAACGGAATGAAACTCAGAACGAGCAGAAATTAATATGAGTAGGGTTCAAAGCCCCTAATTTAATAAAGATTTTAAAGAATACATATCAGAATATGTATATTAAACTGACAATGCATATTAATTTGAATTTTTTCAGTTAAGTACAAATCATATTCTGGCTTTTAGAAAGCATAGGGGTTTTTGAACCTTACTAACATTAATTTCTGCTCATTTACCAATTCGAATTTTCATTTTGATCTGACGCCATTTTCGATGGGTTTCAGGCTTTTCGAAATCACCATAAGTTTCTTTTCGCAATGAACTTTTACTTTTAAGGCAAATCAAAATAATAATTACCATTCCTGAATCAGTGTCACATGACAAATGTTTTTCACTAGGTACAGACAATTGTCTTTCACTAGGTTTTTTTTTCAAAACGAGTTTTTTAACTTTTGGTTACTATGAGCTGTGGTTCACTCTTTACTAGGTTGCAGCTACCGCTGCAACCATGACAAGTGAAGGGACAGTACTCAAATGCTTGTATTTGAAATACGTATTTAAATTCTCTCCATGTATTTCAAACACATATTTAAATAGATTTATAGTAGATTATTTGAAATAAGTATTTAAGAGCTTTTTCTAGTATTTAAAATACAAAATACTTTTGGAGATAACGTCAAAGACGATCTTGTCGTAACAAAACAGATTGCATTCAATCAATAGATGGCACTTCATACTAGACCACTTGGGAAGGGATTTATGGTGATTTCGAAAAAAGCCTGAAACCCTTCGAAAATGCCGTCAGATCAAAATGAAAAGTACACCATTAGAATCACGATGGTCGAAAACCATTTACAGATAAATTAATGTCCCCCTCCTTGAACAACAAAGAAAATGACTTTTTCCTTGATATAGCACTAATGTCTCCCGTTTTTTTTTTCGTTTTTTTTTTCTATCAGGGCTAGGGGGTGACCAGAACATCATAGAGAGATGTAGAATAGCTCACTCAAACGGAAATTAAATTTGTTTTCTAGTGCCCATTTTCAGTGACCGAAAAGATTTGAGGGCAACTAGCCCCCCCCCCCTTCCTAAAGGACCCTCCTCCCAAAGTCATCCAATCACAATTTTGAGATAGCCATTTTGTTAAACATAGTTCAAAGGTCAAATATCTTTGGTTTTAGTGATGATACTATGATTTCATTGGGATTTCATGATTTCAAGGAGGGGGACTTAAATCTATCTGTGTATGGTTTTTGACCATGGTGATTCCAATGGTACGCTTTCCATTTTTACCTGACGCCATTTCCGAGGGGTTTCAGGCTTTTTTTTCGAAATCACCATAAATCCCTTCCGAAGTGGTCTAGTATGAAATGCCATCTATTGGTCAAATGTAATTTGTTTTGTTACGACAAGATGGTGTTTGACGTTATTTTCCAAAGTATCTTGTATCTAAAATACAGGTAAAAGTTTTTAAATACTTATGTCAAATAATCTACTATAAATCTATTTAAATATGTGTTTAAAATACATTTATTTGAGCACTATCCCTTCACTTGTCATGGTTGCAGAGGTAGCTGC
Organism: Artemia sp. Kazakhstan ARC1039; assembly: GCA_029168905.1. Classification (NCBI taxonomy): domain Eukaryota; kingdom Metazoa; phylum Arthropoda; class Branchiopoda; order Anostraca; family Artemiidae; genus Artemia; species Artemia sp. Kazakhstan ARC1039. The sequence goes on along the minus strand of JAQQPU010001487.1, from coordinate 22,700 downwards.
AACCTAGTAAAGAGCGAACCACAGCCCATAGTACCAAAAAGTTAAAAAACGCGTTTTGAAAAAAAACTACCTAGTGAAAAGCAATTGTCATAAAATTGTCACAAATAAATAACAGAGTCAAACTCAAAATGAGCAGAAATTGATATGAGTAGGGTTTAAAAACCCCTACGCTTTCTAAAAGCCAGAATATAATTTTTACTTTACTGAAAAAAATTCAAATTAATGTGCATTGTCAGTTTAATATACATATGCTGATATTTACTCCTTAAAATCTTAATTAAATTTTGATTTCTTAAAGTTATAAAAGAGAAAACATTTAAAAGAATTTTTTCAGTAAAGTACAAATTATTTTCTGACTTTTAGAATGCATAGGGGTTTTGATCCCTACTCGTATTAATTTCTGCTCGTTCTGAGTTTGACTCTGTTATTTATTTTAATTTCTGTTCGATTTGACTTTCATTTATTTATTGATACTGATTTGTGGTAGTTGTAGGCTTGGTAGATTATTTTATTCTATATTTGTTCATTTTGGTTTAATGGAGTTCTTTACTCTTTTTTTTGAAAGACTTATATTGTGGAAAAAGTTTTTTTTAATTAATTTTTGTTCGTTTTATAGTGACATAGTCTTTTTCAGGGAAAAAGAAAATAATTGTTCGAATCTTTCCAGTTTTCCTTTAAGAATTTATAGTTTGGCCTGCTATTTATATGCTGGAGGAACTTTTTCAGCAATTTTTAACAACATAAACTCTTTTGAAAATCATGACACAAATAGTACTGTTTAATTTAGTCATATACAATCTCTAGTTGATCTGAAAAATAAAAAATAGAGCCTGAATACAATTACATTCTTTTGATTTAGTAAAATATTAAGAGCAGAAGTAGTAATAGAAGTAGCCCCGAAAATTTGAACTTAATACCCTCAGTCGTTTTTGGTATATTGCTGAGATGTCTTATTGGCAACCAGCATACAAACAGTTGGTTTTGATTTAATTTTAAAGCAACATTTAGTTTCTAAGCAAAAGGGGCAGATTAATTGACTGTAGGGAGTTGAGCTACCCAATAGCCCTAGAGATATAGTTACTAGATATAGTTATAGTTAAGCTATGGTGAACAAAATGGCTGTCTTAAAATTTTAATTGGAAGTGTCTGGAAAATTATGAGCTAAAGAGGAGGTTCTACTGCCCTTCAATCATTTTTTAATCTCAATAGGGCCCTATAACTTTTGATTTTCAATCAAATTAGCTTCTTTAAAATATCTTTTTTTCCTCAAACCCATCCGATAAGAACTTTGAGATATCTATTTTTCTGTAAATAGTTCAAAGACCATATAAAAAAAAACTTTGGGCTCGACACAGCTCCCCAGGGCCCGAGGGCAGGCGTTGTAAGTTATACCCTGGGGGAATATAGGGTTCTTATGGATATGATGCTCGTAAAAACTTCAGAGAGGGCTCATTTCATTGGAAATTGAAAGTTCTAGTTCAGTTTTGAGAAGCAAAAGAGATTGGAGGGTAACTAGCCCCACCCCACGCCCTTTTCCCCAAAATGCATCCGATAAAAATTTTGAGATAGCCATTAAGATAAAAATTGTTCAAAAATCAGATAATAAAAACTCAGGTGTCGACACTACCACCCAGGGCCTGGGGGCAGGTGTTGTAACTTATGCCCTGAGGAATATATGGTTCTTATGAAAGGGATGCTCGTATAAACTTCGGAGAGGGCTCATTTGATTGAAAGTTGAAAGTTCGAGCTCACTTTTTAATAGTCAAAAGAGATCCGAGGGCAACTAGCCCCCCATGGGTTTTCCAAACCCATCTGATGAAAATTTTGAGATAGACATTCTGTTAAAAATAGTTCAAAGGTCACATAAGACAAACTCTGGTGTCAATACAACCCCCCAGGGCCCAGGGTAAGGCGTTCTAAGCTATGCCCTAAAGGCATGTATGGTTCTTATGAAAGGGATGCTCGTATGAACTTTATAGAGGGCACATTTGATTGGAAATTGAAAGTTCTAGTTCCCTTTTTAAGAGTCAAGAGATTTAAGGGCAACTAGCCTCCCCCCTCCCACTCTTTTTTTGCCCAGACCCATCCGCTACAAATTTTGAGATAGCCAGTTTTTTTTTAAATTATTCAAAAATTAGATAACGAGATTCCGGTGTCAACATCACCCCCCAGTGCCCAGGGGTAGGCGTTCTAATTTCTTTCCTGGGGGCGTATATGGTTCTTATGAATAGGATGCTCGTATAAACTTCAGAGAGGGCTCATTTAATTGGAAATTCAAAGCTCTAGCCCACTTTTTAAGAGTCAAAAGATATCCGAGGGCAACTAGCCCCCCCCCCCACACACCCATTTTCCCCCAAGCCGATCCGATAAAATTTTTAAAATGACCATTTCATTAAAAATAGTTCAAAGTTCAGATAAGAAAAACTCCTGCGTAAAACTCAGAGTAATGCTCTGGTGGCATATATAGTTCTTATGGAAGGGATGCTCGCATAAACTTTGGAGAGGACTTATTTGATTGGAAATTGAAAGTTCTTGTTCACTTTTGAAGAGTCAAAAGAGATCGGAGGGTAACTATTGGAAATTGAAGTTGTAATTCACTTTTTAAGAGTCAAAAGTGATCGGAGAGCAGCTAGCCTCCCCCCACACTCCATTTATTTATTTTTTCCAGAGGAACTTCATATAGGAGGGGTCGTCGTATAAACTTCAAAGGGACTCATTCGATTGTACATTGAGAGTTCTAGTGCCCTTTTTAATAGTAAAAAGTGATCGAATGGCAACTAGCCTTATTTCCCCAAATATATCCGATAAAAAATTTGAGGTGGCCATTTTGTTAAAAATAGTTCAAATTTCATACAACAAAAACTCCTTTACGCATGGCCATTTCATTAAAATTAGTTCAAAGGTCAGATAAGAAAAACTTCTTTGTCGACTCAACTCCCAAGGGCCTGAGGCAGGCGTTGGAAGTATTGCTTTGGGGGTTTATATAGTTGTTATGGAAGGTATGCCCGTATAAACTTTGGAAAGGGCTCATTTGATTGGAAATTAAAATTTCTAGTTGACTTTTAAAGACTCAAAAGATATCGGTGGGCAACTGCCCCCCTCCCCTCTCCTGGCCCTTTTTCCCTCAAACCCATCCGATAAGAACTTTGAGATAGCTATTTTTTAAAATAGTTCAAAGGTCATATAATGAAAACTCCGGGGTCGACACAACCCCCAGGGCCCGGAGGCAGGCGTTGTAAGTAATGCTCTGGGGGCATATATAGTTCTTATGGAAGGGATGCTCGTATAAACTTTGGAGAGGGCTCATATGATTGGAAATTGAAAGTTCTCGTTCACTTTTTAAGAGTCAAGAGAGATTGGTGGGTAACTAGCCCCCCCTCTCCACGCCCGATTTTCCTCATGCCCATCTGATAAGAACTTTGAAAGAGCCATTTTTTCAAAATAGTTTAAAGATCATATAACGAAAACTCTAGGGGTCGACACAATCCTTCAGGGTCCGGGGTAGGCGTTGTGAGTTATGCCTGGACGGCATATATAGCTGTTGTTGAAGGGACGCTCGTATAAACTTTAGAGAGGGCCATTTTTTAAAAATAGTTCAAAGGTAAGATAAAAAAAAAGACTCCGGTGTCGACACAACCATCCAGGGTCCGGGAGCAGGCGTTGCAAGTTATGCCCTGGGGGCATATATGGTTCTTATGGAAGGGATGCTCGTATAAACTTCAGAGAGGGCTGATTTGAATGGAAATTGAAAGTTCTAGTTCAATTGTTAAGAGTTAAAAGATATCTGAGTGACCCCTAGCCCTCCACGTCTTTTTTCCACGTCAAATTTTGAAATAGATTTTTTTTTAAATATTTCAAAGGTAAGATAAAAAAAACTCCTGTGTCGACACAACCCCCAGGGCCCAGGGGCAGGCATTGTAAGCTATGTCCCGGGGCCGTATATGGTTCTTATGAAAGGGATGCTTGTATAAACTTCCGAGAGGGCTTATTTAAATGGAAATTAAAAGTTGTTCATTTTCTCAGAGAAAAAAAAAGATTAGAGGGCAACTAGCCCCTACTGGCCTCCACGCCCTTGGGTTTATTGGATGGATAAACCCATCCGATAAAAATTTGAGGTGACCATTTTGTTAAAAATAGTTCAAACATCAGATATTAAAACTCCAGGGTCGACGGAACCCCCTAGGGCCCAGGGACAGGCGTTGTAAGTTATACTCTGGGGTATATATGGTTCTTATAGAAGGGATGCTCGTATAAACTTCAGGGAGAGCTCATTTGATTGAAAATAGAAAGTTCTAGTTCACTTTTAAAGAGTAAAAAAACCGAAGCCCAATTAGCCCCCCCACACCCTTTTTTCCCCAAACTCATCCGATAAAAATTTTGAGATAGCCATTTTGTTAAAAATAGTTCGAACATCAGATAATAAAAACTCCAAGGTTGCCACAAACCCATTTTTTCGCTTTGATATTGTTACTTTGATACCAGTTATGATACTTTGATGAACATTAGATTTTTAAAAAGTTTCATATTGAAATAAGGAATTTTTAAAAACTTGAAACCTTTTGCAATCAAAAACGAACAAAAATTAATTAAAAAATAAAATTTTCCGAAAAATAAGTTTTTCAAAGAAAAGTAAAGGCCATTTTGAGCTTAAGCTCCGCAGATACAAATACCTGTTAAAATTCAAACTCACAACAACCAGAAATTACTATTAAAGAATAAATGAAACCCAAAACAAACAGAAATTAAATAAACAATCATAGCAAAAAAATACAACAAGTAATAACATAAATGAATAAATAGATCTTAAAGCGAGTAATGCTTAAATTGAATATGAAAATCAAACTTAAAACGAAAAAAAATATTTTGCTATTGAAGTATAAATGAAACTTAAGACCACTGTATATAAATAATAGATTATCTATATAAGATAATCTTATAGTATCTATACATTATCTATCATAGCCCTCTCTGAAGTTTATACGAGCATCCCTTCCACAGCAGCTGTATATGCCCTCCAGGCTTAACTTACAACGCCTACCCCTGGCCCTGAAGGATTGTGTTGATCCTGGAGTTTTCGTTATATGATATTTGAACCATTTTGAAAAAATGGCTCTCTCAAAGCTCTTATCGGATGGGTTTGAGTAAAATAGGGCGTGGAGGGGGGGGGGTAGTTGCCATCCGATCTCTTTTGATTCTTAAACAGTGAACGAGAACTTTTAATTTCCAATCGTATGAGCCCTCTCCGAAGTTTATACGAGCATCCCTTCCATAAGAACTATATATGCCCCCAGAGCATTACTTTAAACGTCTGCCTCCAGGCTCTGGGGGGTTGTGTCGACCCTGAAGTTTTCGCTATATGATGTTTGAACTATTTAAAAAATGGCTATCTCAAGGTTCTTATCGGATGGGTTTGAGGAAAGACGGGCATGGAGGGGGAGGATCGTTGCCCTCCGATATCTTTTGACTCTTTAAAAGTGAACTAGAACTTTCAATTTCCAATCAAATGAGCCCTCTCATTTGGCTGGAATCCCGAAGCTTATATGAGCATACCCTCTATAAGAATCATATATTCCCCCAGATAAATAATTCCAACGCCTTCCCCGCTCCCTGGGGGTTGTGTCGACACAGGAGTTTTTCTTATCTGGCCTTTTAACTAACTTTAACGAAATGGCCATGCGTAAACTAGTTTTGTTATATGATCATTGAACTATTCTTAATAAAATGGCTACTTCAATTTTTTTATCAGATGAATTTGGGGGAAAAGGGCTGCGGGGGGGGGGGACTAGTTGCCGTCTGATCACTTTTCACTCTTGAAAGGGGCACTAGAACTCCTGACTTCCAATCGAATGAGCCCCCTTTGAAGTTTATACGACGATTCCTTCTATATAAAGTGCCTCTGGGAAAAAATGGAGTTTGGGGGGAGGTTTGGGGGTGAATTACAACTTTCAATTTCCAATAAAATTAGTCCTCTATGAATTTTATATGAGCATCCCTTCCATAACAGCCATATATGCCCCCAGGGCATAACTTACAACGGCTACCCCCAAGCCCTGGGGGCTGTGTTGACACCGGAGTTTTTGTTATCTGAACTTTGAACTATTTTTAACAAAATATCTATCCCAAAAATTTTATCTGATGCAATTAGGGCGTGCAGGAGGGGGGAGGGGGCTAGTTGCACTCCGATCTCTTTTGACTCTTAAAAAATGAGCAAGAACTTTCAATTTCCAATCAAATGAGCCTTCTCAAAAGTTTATACGAGCATCCTTTCCATAAGAACTATATATTCTTCCAAAGCATTACTTACAACGCCTGCCTCCGGGCTCTGGGGGGTTGCGTCGACACAGGAGTTTTTTTATCCGACCTTTGTACAATTTGTAATGAAATGGCCATTTTGAAAAAAATATGGGATGGACTTTGGGAAAACATGGTGTGTGTGGGGGGGTTGCTACTTGCCCTGGGGTATTTTTGAGTCTTAAAAAGTGGGCTAGAGCTTTCAATTTTCAATCAAATGAGCCCTCTCTGAAGTTTATACGAGCATCCCGTTCATAAGGACCATATACGCCCCCAGGACAACACCTACAAGGGCTACGCCCCCCCCCCCCGGGCCCTGGGGGGTTTTGTCAACACCGGAGTTTTTGTTATCTAATTTTTGAAATTTTTTTATAAAACAGGCTATCTCAAAATTATTAGCGGATGGGTTGGGAGAAAAAGGCGTGGGAGGCTAGTTCCCCTTAAATCTCTTGACTGCTAAAAAGTGAACTAGAACTTTCAGTTTCCAATCAAATGAACCCTCTATAAAGTTTATACGAGCAACCATTTCGTAAGAACCATACATGCCTTTAGGGCATAACTTACAACACCTTCCCGCGGGCCCTGGGGGGTTGTATTGACATCAGAGTTTTTCTTATACGAACTTTGAACTATTGTTAACAGAGCCTATATTTCAAAATTTTCATCAGATGGGACTGGAAAAAGAAGACATGGGGGTCTAGTTGCCTTCAGATCCCTTTTGACTATTAAAAAGTGAGCCCGAACTTTCAATTTCCAATCAAAATAGCCCTTTTGAAGTTTATACGAGCATCCCTTTCATAAGAACCATATATGCCCCAGGGCATAACTTACAACCCCTGCCCGCGGGCCCTGGGGGGTTGCGTCGACACCTGAGTTTTTGTCATCTGACTTTTGAATATTTTTAACTTAATGGCTATCTCAAAATTTTTATTGGATGCATTTGTGGAAAAAGAGGCGTGGGGGTGGGGGGGCTAGTTGCCGTCCAATTTCTTTTGACTTTCAAAAAATGAACTAGAAATTTCAATTTCCAGTCAAATGAGCCCTTCCTGAAGTTTTTACGAGAATCCCTTCGATAAGAACCATATATACCCCCAGGGCATAACTTATAACGCCTGCCGTCGGGCCCTGGGGGGCTGTGTCGACCCCAGAGTTTTCGTTATATGGTCTTTGAACTATTTTATAAAAATGGATATCTCAAAGTTCTTATCGGACGGGTTTGAGGAAAAAGGGCGCGGAGGGGGGCGGGTGGCTAGGTGCCCTCTAATCTCTTTTGGCTCTTAAAAAGTGAACTTGAAATATATATTTCCAATCAAATGAGCCCTCTTTGAAGTTTATACGAGCATCCCTTCCATAAGAACCAAATATGCCCCCAGGGCATAACTTACTACGCCTGCCCCCGGGCCCTGGGGGGTTGTTTCGACATCGGAGTTATTGTTATATGATCTTTGAACTATTTTTAACAAAATAGCTATCTCAAAATTTTTATCGGATGCATTTGGGGAAAAAGGGCGTGGAGGGCCGGTTACCCTTCGATATCTTTTGACGCTTAAAAAGTGAACTAGAACCTTCAATTTTCAATCAAATGAGCCGTCTCTGAAGTTTATACGAGTATTCCTTCCACAAAGACCATATATGCCCCCAGGGCATAACTTATAACCATTTCCCTGAAGACTGTGGGGGGAGTGTCCTGCTCAAAAATACAATTTCCAGACCTCTCAACTACGTTGAACAAAATGCCTATCTCAAAATTTTGATGGATGTGTGTTGGGGAAATGGTGGGCTTGGAAGGGGTGTTAGTCACCTTCCAATCAATTTCGACTATTAAAAAGGGCACTAGCCATTTAAATTTACAATCGAATGAGCCCCTTTTGAAGTTTCTACGACATTGCTTGCTATAAAAACCTTACTAACCCTCAGGGTATAACTTACAACCCTTGCCCTGAGGGCTATGGGGGGTTGTCATGTTCAAAGACCTAATTTGCAGTATTTTCTACTACGTTGAACAAAATGGCTATCTCAAATATTTTGATTGGATGTGTTTGGGGAAGAGATGAGCGCGAGAGAGGTGTTAGTTGCCCACCAACCACTTTCGATTATTAAAAAGGGCACTAGCCCTTTGAATTTCCAATCAAATGAGTCATTTTTGAAGTTTTTACGACAAAGCTTTCTATAAAAACCTTATATGCCCCAGGGCATAAGTTAAAACCCGTGCCCTGAGGGCTGTAGGGGGAGTGTCCTCCTCAAAAACATAATATCTATCTGGAAATCAACTACGTAGAACAAAACGGCTATCTCAAAATTTTGATTGGATGTGTGGGGAAATGGTGGGCGTGGAAGGGGTGTTAGTTGCCTTCCAATCACTTTTGACCCTCAAAAAGGACACTAGAATTCTCGATCTCCAATCGAATGAGCCCCCTTTGAAGAATATACGACGACCCCTTCCATATGAAGTGCCTCTGGGAAAAAAAAAACATTAGAGCTGTATGGCCTTTACTATAGGCAACGCTATAGCGTTGCCTCTGATACAGTCAGTCAGCCGGGTACCCAGAACACTCCGTAAGCAATTTCTCTGGAAAACATCTAGCAAATCTTCATCCGCTTTCGAAGCAGCAGAAAGAGCTGTATTTGCCTCGGGTGGATTGGTGTTTCAGTGAATTGTTAGTAGTAGTTGTTGTTAGTGTTAGAGAAATAAAAATTGTATAATTACAAGTCTATGCCTGTTTAATCTTGGTAAAAATTAATTCTGGTGTAATTTTTCGGTTGAGTCTGATTTTCTTTCACTCTAGGTTTTGGACATAATATATTAAGATTTAACATAATAGTTTACTATAATTGAATACAAAAATATTAAGGTGATTGATCTCTTTACCAGGAATACTCGCTGTTTATAATTTTGTCGAATTTTGTATTTATAATAAAAAAAAATTCAGCTGAAAGTAAGGAGCAACATTAGAACTTGAAACAAAAACAAAAAAATCCTATATGAGGAAGGAGGGGGTTGTCCACTCTTCAACCCCTTCCTCGCTGTTTATGCTAAAGTTTTATAGTGCTTTAAATATATTTTTTTTTGTATTTCAAAGGCTCTTGTTTTTCAGCAGTCGTTCTTAAAGAGTTTGGACAAAAAGTAAAACTTCAGTGTAGGAGCGGGAGATTGAAGAGGGGGCATCCCCCTCATATATAGACCAAATTCTGTTAATTTTAAGTTCAAATGCTGCTTCTTACTTTCACATGAAAAAAACTATGTTTTTATTAAACTTCTGATTCTTTAAGAGGCCTAACCAAAATATGAAATGGGATCTGGGATTTAAAGTTTAATGTTAAAAAGAAAAAGATTTTCTACCATAGGAAAGGAACTATCATCCTGTAACACTTCTCAATTCAAAAAAAAAAAATCCGAAAAAGAAGTTTTCCAAAGAAAAGTAAAGAGCCACATTAAACTTAAGACATACAGAAACAAATTCCTATAATAATTCAAACTCGAGAAACTAGAAATTGCTATTAAAGAATAAATGAAACCCAAAACGAAGAGAAATTAAATAAAAAATCAAAGCAAATAAACATCCAACAGGTGCTAGCATAAATAAGTAATTAAATCATAAAACAAGTAAAACTTGAACTGAACATGCAAATCAAAATTAAAACAAATAAAAATCAATACAAACAAGAGTTTGGCTTTTCCTTGCCCCAGGGGCTGCAGGAGCTTGGAATCCCCAGAGGCTTAGCTATTAGACGATGCGACTATTTAGAATAAAATGACTTTTCAAGATCAGTGTTAAAGATAAAATGTAAAAGAGCAAGAGGAGGGAGGGGTGGCTGTCCTTTGTTCCTTTTTCAACATGCCTCCCAGCATGCCTTTAGAGTTTCAACATAACATCCTTAACCGTTCCTTAGATATTGCTGTTGTGTCCTTTTGTAAACCCTCCTGCACATAGTGTGCTTTGATTTTGTTTGGTATCTCCCTCAAGATTTTCTAAGAGTTCTACTTTATTATTCTTAATCTTTTTGGACACTCTGAATCAAACATGCCACCTCTCCCCAACAACCAGCCTTGTATATAAACAATGGGTAACTTATATAACTTACAACACTCGCCGTGGGGGCTGTGGGGTATAAGTCATCCCCAGAGTATAGTTATGTGACTTTATCGACTAGTTTGAAGAAGATGGCTATTCCAAAATTTTGATCAGATATATTTGATGGAAGGGTAGCTAAAGAGGGAATGGGAGAGGGACTTGTCCCCCCACCAACTACTTTTTAGAATCTTCCTGAACATACTCTGAAAGTTTAAACTTAATACCCTCAGCTGTTCTCGAGATGTTGCAGATAAGCCTTTTTGATAAACAGGGTCCACGTAGTATCTTTAGATTTAGTTGAACATGCCACTCAGCATTCCCCGAAGTTTCGCTTTATTACCCTTGGCCTTTTTATCCGGATTTTATTTTATTCATGAATATTTTTTTTCTATTTGTTCTTTGTCGCTGCTTTATTTAAATTAAAATAGTTTTTTTTTCTTAATTTTATGTAAATGGAAAAGCAGTGCGGTCTAAGAAATTAGGACCGTTTTTTCACTCATCAATGTGCTAAGATCTTACATCTTTTGTCAGAAAACGCTTAAAAGTGAAATTTTTGAACTAAGATCTTACATCTTTTGTCGTTTTTATGCAAACGTCTTTCATCATTCTGCTCTGATCAGCGGTCTGAGAACAATGATGAGTATATCATCAAAGTTCTCTCATCATTGTTCTATACGGCAGAAAAATGGCGTCCTTCACACTTTTTGCTAACATCAGTGAGCTGCAAGATCTTAGAACAAAGATGAGTTAAAAAACGATAGTCTTTGCAGAAAGATGCAAGATCTTAGATGTAAGATCTTACATCTAAAAAACGGGCCTATTATTAACGTTCAGCCGACGCGCGGCAAAAGACCAATTTAATTTTATTATTTTTGAATTTAGCAGAAAAATATGCAAATATAATTAAGCAAGAAAAATATTTTGCTCCCAGTATCATTTAAACACACGTAATGCGGCTAATCACACGAAAAAGCTATATTTACTTAATTCAAACCATGTATTGAAAGATAAATGTTTCCAGAGATTGCAAATTGTAGAAAGAAAGAGAGAGAGAGAGAAAATAATTTATTAACCATAATAACGCTTACATAATCGTTCACCAATCATCGGGGAAACCCATTGGGTTGTATATGATGGTTGTTTCCATCTTTTACTCTACTAATATATTCACACTTCACCTATAAATCAAAATCACAAAAAAGTAGTGAAAATATAACAATTTCACAAAGTCACCTGATCAAGACTTTGAGATAGCCATTTTGTTCAGCATAATTGAAAAATTTAATAAATATGTCTTTAAGGATGACTTGATCCCCCAGAGTCTCCGGGGGAAGGGCTGGAAGTTAAAAACTGCCCATTATTTACATATAGTATTGGATATTGGAAAGTATACAGACGTTTTCAGGACGGATTTTTTTCTGTTGCTCCTTACTTTCAGTTCAGAAAGCTTGTTTTTTTTGTTGTTGTTTTTTTTTAGTTGGGAAAGATTAAACTTAAAATGTTCGCAATTGAAAAGGAAACATGAAAAACAAAAAATATCAGCGTATAAGCCTAAACATTTCCCAGGACCTACTGTGATTAATATAAGCAATAGTCCGGGGGCCAGACCCGTATAATGTGACAACTAGGTGATCAGAAAGACACAGTCAGCTTAGCAATAGTTTCCGACCATATCGACTACGCTGAATCTGAATATGGGTGGTGACAAAGCTGGAGATGACGGCCTGACCTTCTAAACTCCAAACAACTCCCTTTTTAGGCCTATAAAATGTGTACCGACTGTTTATTTTTTTTTAAGGTTGTACTATTCCGTTTTAGTTGCGTGGCATCTTATATTATTCCTAATATGGTCGTTTCTTATAATATGTTTGGTTTTTTTGCGATACCTTGTATAGTCCCGGAGCTATAGGCTAATATATATAATTTTCCCTGAAGATCTCAAAATTCAAAAGTTTAGTTCAAGGTAAAGCACGTATCTCGTAACTTAAATACTTTTAGGATTTTTCATGTTTTACCAGAAATTACCTTGGATGTTGCTTCACACTGCCTAACATTTCCAAGCTCCAACTAGTTGCTGAAGCTGCACCGATTTTTTTTTAACTTATAAGCTAAAAATGTAAGCGAAAATACATCTTAGCAAAATAGTGATATGTTACAATATTCTACGCTAGAATTTACTGTAGAATCCAAATATCAACTTTAATAAATAGCCCAATCTTAACTTCGTTTGTTATAAGCTAATTACTTATTTGTAGGCCTAACATTTTTTTTTTTTGAAAAATGGTATTGCAAGACCTGTTTTTATTCCAAATTTTGACGCCGAGTTCAACGGTAGTGTTGACTTGGTCATCGTGTTTCAACTTTAGTTGCTCTCTGCTATGTAGTTTGCTATAAGCAAACCAGATTTACATAATTTAAAATTATAAATCCAGATTATAATGAACCTACGAAGCTACGCAAGGCAGTGAACGGACACGGAAGAACCATGCTCGACAGAAGCTGAAAGCCGAAACAGCTAACATGGTCAGAGCGTCAGATTCTGTATGTCGCTTATTTCGATTAGTACCCATGCCGGAAGGTACAAAAATGTTAAGGGTGGATACTAGGGTAGTCGACCATGCTGAAAACGAATATCGTAGGGGGCATGTTCGCTGTTGGGGTGTTTCTGAGATTTAGGCCAAACACACCAAATGTGGCCTATAATGGGGTTCGACGATTCTAATTTTGTTTTTTACAATAAGATTGGCCAAATCCAGCGTACTTTTACATCAATCAAAAGAAGAGACTTGGGGCTACACGAATAGGATTTTTGTTAAAAAAAAAAATAGTACAATTTTTACTGCAGTTTAAAAAAAAATCAGATTTTTGTCAACAAATTTCTAACAGAAAAGCTAAGAACTCGAAATTTTTCAAGATAAAGTAATTTTTTTTATATTAAAAAAGAAAGCCCGTTTAATTCTGAACACATTGAGCTAAGAAAAAAAGTTTAAATTATCGTGTCTGAGGGGTCTGCAGCTTTTTTAGCGAGTGCACCCGATAATAGGAATTTTGTTTAGTAACCTGCTACCTAGCGGGAAGTTTTTTTTTCATCACGTGAAAGTAGGTAGAATTAATCATTCCTGGACAGATAGAAAGTCATTGACCCTGAAGTTATGATGTAATACTGTCAAAGTAAAGGTAAACACCAGCTAATTAGTGTTATTTAGGCATATAAAGTTATTTTATGGGACATGATCGGTTTGTTTGAACTATGGCTCAAAACATCGACTAGGATGTAGTTTTCGGGTTCTCGGGTGTCAGTACCGGATAGCAAGTGATCTTGGTATCACGACAATTCAGAAATTTCGGCCACGTTACCCTACGCCTCATTTTGGTCAAGTCATTTATAGTCGGGGAGCCAAAGTTGAAAAAGTCGTCAAATAACGATTTGTAAAAAAAATTTTGGTACATGAGTTCTGACTTTTCGAAACGATATTTTCGAACATGCTGATTCCATTTATTTCGGGAATTGTGACCACCAAAGTGCGCTTCATAGTTTAATATGAGGTCAAAGTTTCGACTCGATCATCTATGGTAAAAAATTTCAAACTTTACTTGTTCATTGCTAAGTAGATGACACTGCATCGTTCTCGTGGCTTTGTTATGGTTATGTTTACTGCCATCTGCCATATTGGTGCAAATTGATGGTTAAAAAGCTTAAAAAGCTTTCTTTACCAGTATTTCATTTTTTATTGTTTCGCCTCGTCTTTCAGGAATCCTTGGTATATAAATTTATAATGCATAGGCTAAAAGTCTTACCAGTTTTGGGGTCAAAGGATAGTTAGAGGCTTACTTAAGTGGTTTAAAAGTAGGATAAACGTGCAGATTAGTTTTCCCTGATAAAAGCAACTTATTTCTTACTTTTATTCAGTAAATAGCAAGGGTGTCCACGGGAGGGGTTTTACGAGGAGCTTGGCTCTTTTGCGAGCTAGCCTAGGTGGTACAGGTTTTTCAAGCATAGTCAAGCAAAGGTGGTACACTCTGACAATACTTGGCTGTTTTCTTTTTCCTTTTTTGTGTGTCAAGAGTCTCACTATTTACCATCGCTCCTCAAGTCACTAACTTTATAGCGCATCCAGACTATCCGCTTTCTGGAAAAATGAGATGGAAATCCGGAAAAAGGAATAGCCCTCCAGACTTGATAGAGTTCGAGACATTTTCACTACATGTGGCAATCCGTTCAGCAGAGTGGACTTTGACCTAGTGAGTATTGTGACGTCAGAAGTTGTGGACTATGAGAAGATTGTTTCTGATATTACTTGCGTAGCCACAAAAGGAAAAGAGGTGGTTGAGGACTTTCTGTGCAACAGGAAGGAAGATGTGAAAAAGGTTGCACTCCGAACTTTCCCTTCAGAGTAAAACTCAGAAAGTGAAGGGTGTCCCTAGAACCGATCTTCTGAGCTCTGAAGTAGCAGCCTTGAAGAGAATCATTACTGGTCAGTTAAGCTACGGCGAGGAAAAGGAGAAAGCAGTTGCAAAGATCTTCACAAAAGAGATTCTTCCTTTCTCTCCATCCATTTTAGAACATCTTCCGCAACAATCAACCAAGACATCCTCTGGCTGGAAAAAGAGGACGGGGAACAAAGCTGTGCTGTTGAACTGGCTAAGAAAAAAAAACAGGACTTGCAGCTTGGCCGGCGACTTTGAAATCCAAAGAAATAACATCAGCTACAGTATACATCATTGACCTAATGTCCAAGATAAGGTAATATCGGCCTGCTAGGTTTGAAACAGTCAAATCCTTTGCGGAAAGATTGCTTCTATCATTGCTGAATGATCTTCCAGTGGGTATTCCTGAAGTCCACATTGTCGCAGATCGGTACGACGGGCTGTTTAAGAAGCTCACGGACACCGGAGAGTCAATCTCCTTGAAGTCAGCATGCAGACTCCGACGAGGGAAAGGGAAAAACCTCCAAATTTCCGCTCTTAGCACAATTAAAGAATGGGATGCCGTACTTGTAAGCTCAGCGTTTAAAAGCCGGCTCCTCGAAATTTTATATGAAACCTGGAAGCAGAGGGATGATCAGCTTCCAAACGCACTCAACCTTTTTCTCTCAGGAGGGTTCAAGGAGAGATTCAAAGTGTCCCTGGTCAAGCGTGGCTGCAGTCCAACTTTACAAGAACACTGTGACTACGAGGAATGCTTGTCCTCCACCCACGAAGAGGCTGACCAACACCTTATGACACATGCCAAGTACGCTAGCCGTTACGCTTGTAGCATCGTTGTGCATGCCAACGACACAGACGTGGCAGTAGCCTGTGTTCACTCTTTTTGAAGAGCTTCAAGCTGAGGGACTGAGCGAACTTTTCTTGAAGTTCCCGACTTTCATTATCCCAGTGCACGAGCTGGTGGATGGAGTCCACTTGTCCAAAGAGGAAAAGATTATGTTACCGTTCGTGCACTGTCTGTCAGGGTGTGACACAACGAACTTTTTCTTCGGTGTCGGGAAAGCTTCTTTTTTAAACACCGCGGCGTCTCCAACTTTTGCCTCAAAAATGGTGTCTGTGACGGAGCGGATCAAGGATGCAGAAGGGAAGCTTTCAGTCGACACGTTTAGAGAAGTTTTCGACCTATCAAAATCCCTGGTCATTGAAATGTACGGTAAACAGGCCGGATTCAATTAAATGGCCAGTGTAAGGGCTTACATTTGGTGCCAAAAACAAGATGTGAGAAGACTGCCACCTTCTGACGACAGCCATGCATGCGAAGAGCCATATTCACTACATGGATAATCTTGTCGTCAGTACAGGCTCGGCCGAGCATTCCAGATCAACTCCTCCATGGATGGAAGATGGCTGAAGGGGGATTAGATGTGGTCGTCTCAAGCTGTAAAGAAGCATCAAGCCTGAAATCTTACTGCAGATGCATGTAGGAAAGACTGTAGCTGCTCCAAAATGAAAGGATGCTGCAGCTTATGCTCCTGCCGTGGAACGAGGAGGGCATGCAGGGAGTCTGACCTTGCCCTGTCTGAATTCTCGGAAGAAGAAAATGAGGAATATTTTTGAAAGTCTTATTTGATACCTTTTACTTTCAACTACAACAGGTCCCTAATCAGTTACTATTACCCAATTTTACGGGAAGGTCGAGTAAGACAACTCCAGTGCGCCGACTGAATCCATCTGTGAAGCAGAATTCTTTTATGTAGTAAATAGCTCAGTCGTATCAGTGGCAAATCAGGTCCCAAAAAGGTAATTGCAGACCCCTTAGTACACCAGAAAACAAAACTAAAAAAAAAACACTTTTTTTAGTCAACATTCTTTTTTAAACCTGTTTTTATTTTTTATGTAAAAGTTAGAAATTTTAAACAGTTAGAAAGTTTGAAGTATTCCTACCCTTTGAAAAAAAATAAACTATGTCCATTTTCACGTTACGGGTAGTGATCATTTCAGTGACACTACAAAAAAAATTCGCAGACCTTATAAAAATAATAATAGTTTTTATAGGCCTGTATCTCAGAAACGCCCCAACGGCGAACGTGCGCCCTATGATATTCGTTTTCAGCATGGTCGACTACTTCAGGATCCGTCCTCAGCATTTTTGTACCTTCCGGCATTGGTTAGTGCACGATACAGAATCTGGTGCTCTGACTAACATGATTAAAGAGTGTTTATTATTTTAAGTACTGTACATCTATATAAAAATACTTGTGTTGAAATTAAATGAGTAAAGATACAAGTAAAGCCTGTCAAAATACAGTTCCCTCACATCCCAACGGTTTTCCCCCACCGTATGAAAAAATCTCGCTAAACCTCGTCTGAATCGTCGCTGTCAGCACCACATCGCCCACCACATGCGCATGGCTTTATCCCCAAACAAAGGCAATTTTTACCGCACACGGTTTTACAGTAACAAGAGTTGAAGCCTTGTTGATAGATGGAGGCCAGTGGGTCAGCGCTAAGTAACTGAACTGACACGTAAAGTGTCGTGATGGGTCCAGGAAAACTCAAGTGGGCTGAAGACATAGGACTTAGGAATCACAGCCTGAAGAATAATTCTCCACTGAAGTATAGCTCTCTTAACTTGATATACGAAAGAACCATCTGTTGCGGCAAGCTGTTCAGTTTTTTTTCGGGGGGGGGGGGTGGAATAAATGAATTTGGAGGTCATTGAGAGAATCAAATTCGGACTGTTTTTTGCTTTATACCGATGCAGCCAATTTCGTACAGATACGCAAGATTTCAGGCTAGTACATAATGATGTTTCGAATATCACTCCTCACTTTCAGTATAAGATCAGAAATTTCTTGAATGAGCTGTGATTTAACAGCAGATGTAGCAGATGTTTTTTTGCCCTTCGAGGAGAAAAACTGACCGTACCACATCCACTAATGCAATGTAGCAGCCCTATTGACTCAACAACAGCCCATGATGTTCTGTTCACAATTTTATCGACCGGAAAGACTTTATCACAGAACTGCACGTAGAGCTCGGGTTCATAATCTGGGTGACACCTGCAGAGGAATATTTCGCGATGGTTCTGTAATAGAGTGACCATAGTGTCTGTATCACTCGCTTCAACAATTACTTGAGAACATCCATATCTGTAGCATTTGGCAACATACAGAGCCACACGCCTGTCTGCTTCTTCATGTGTGCTACACAAGGTAGCTTCGTAGTGCAGGTTCAAATCTAAAGTTTTTTTGCATGGGACCAGTTTTAGCACCTTCATTCTGTCACTGAATCCGCCAGAAAGGTAAATGGTAAATCTTAATTCAGAAAGACAGACTTGGCTCAACAATTCAAAAATATGTTTGATAAGTCTTGCCTTAATCTCTGACTGCATAAACAAAATATTCCAGTTTTCTAGCTCCATGCTCTTCGTAACGATAAAACTCTTCATCACTGTATTCCCTCTCCGTTCATGACATCCACTACTGTCTTTTAGAACAATAGGATACCCGGACATGTTTACAACGCCGAACACTCCGTCATACCGATCAGCTACAATATACAGCTCAATTGTAGATTTTGGGAGTCGATTTAATAGCCTTTCATGTATTCGTTTCGAAAATACCTCAACGGTTTCGGTTTTGTCTGCCACTTGCAACCGGATTAACGGCCTGAAATCTACCACCACACCAGTTACCATAACCATATTAATCGGTAATTCGCTAGGCCACTTTCTAAACTTACAGAAATGCGAATGAACTCGAGAAAACTTGCCTTCGTACTCGGTCGAAGTTTAACACGTTCACCAGCTCCTACTTCAAATATTGCTGGGGTGTAGGGCAAAAGTTTGAGTGGCATGATCTTACTTAATATCTCAAGCGTAGATCCTTGACTAGAGCCAACAGTAACCAAAATCCTTTTAATATCGTCAAATCCAGCATGAACGCTGCTACCGGTCTTGGTTGTCGAACATTTGGCCTGTCTTGTTTCGAGATCTATAGTCTTTACTTTAACCTTGGTAAAAGGGTTGGGTTTTCCATCGAAGTATGCTTCCAATGCTTTTAAACCACTAGAACAAGCACTCAGGAGGCTCTTTGCCACTGGCTCATCAGCGACTTGATTTGAAATTATATTCACCAATGATTCCTCATCACATGTAAACGGATCAATATAGCTTCACTTACCTTGGTAGTATTATTAGTAAAGATAGTGGGAGCAGTGAAGATGTTAAGAATAGAATAGCCAAGGCTCAGGGTGTTTTTTCACAGTTAAAAAAAAGTCTGGAAGATTAGGAAGATAAGTCTGCAAACCAAGGTTAGAATCTTAGAAGCTACAGTGATGACAGTGGTCAAATATGGCTCTGAAGCATGGACGCTCCGAAAAGCGGATGAAGATTTGCTAGATATTTTCCAGAGAAATTGCTTAAGGATTGTTCTGGGTACCCGGCTGACTGACCGTATTTCAAAAAATAAGCTATACGAAAAAATGTGGTTCAATACCGCTTTCTAGGTCTATAATGAAAGAAAGGTTGAGGTGGCTAGGGCATGTTGTGTGGATGAAGGATGACAGATTGCCGAAGATTGTTCTTTTCGGCCAACCATCTGGGGCTAAACGGAAAGCGGGTCGTCCCCGTCTGGGGTGTGAGGACGTCATAAAGAAAGATTTAAAGGAAATGGGAACTTCGTGGGCGGGTGTAAAAAGGGTTTGAATAGATTGGGGTGGAGGAGGAGCGTGCGTAACTGTGTTGGCATCAGGCGGCTTGGTGCTGCAATGAGTTGTTAGTAGTAGTATGTCTTTTAGGATGACTTAATACCCCGAAGTTCCCAGGGGGAGGGCTGAAAGTTATGAACTTTACCCAATGTTAACATATAGTATTGGTTATTGGGAAGTATATAGACGTTATCATGGGAGATTTTTTCTGGTAGTGGGGGGGGGCGGGTTGGTCGGGGGTTATGTGGGAGGATCTTTCCACGAAGGAAGTTTTCATGGGGGAAGGGACATTGCTATGAAGGGGACGCCGGACTTCCCAGCATTATTTAAAAAAGATCAGAAATTAAATATAAAAAAAACAAGTTTTTCAGCTGCAACAGCAGCAACATCAAAACTTTAAACGAACAGAAAATATTACATATATGATTGGGTTCACCCCCTAGTCAATACCTCGCTCTTTAAGCCAAAGATTTTTTAGTACTTTTATAAGAGCTATTTATTCTAAGAAACGGTCTTTTTGATTAAGCGGTCATTTTTAAAGAATCTGAACAAAATTCGAACTTTAGCTTAAAGAGCAAGGTATTGACAGTAGTAACCACATATGGAATTTGGTTGCAGGTATAGCAATTGCCATGCTATTTGCTTGCAGGTATAGGACCATGCTATTTGCTTGCCTGTATAGCAATTTCAATGTTATTCTACAGGGCATTAAACCTTTTCAAAAAGATTCAGAGCTCCCTCACATTCCGGGCCAACCAGATATGTTTCTAGGCCAACCAGACATGGTCTTATACTTTTGAGGACTTGTCTTTCACTTTGATGAAGGACAAGTTTGTCTGACACAATTTACCGGATTTCTAATTCACGGTATACATGTCTTTTTTAGGGTAAGCCCGTGTTAGAAAACCAGCGTGTCTTGTTTCGCTGTTAATATATTCAATGATTTTTTGTATATATTCAGGTTTCAAATTAGGATTTTCAACAGTTTGAATAGTTCATTCAACGTATCAGTATCGGTATTTTTGCGATCATTTACATAGATATGGAATATTCTAAGCAGCTTCTGGTGAGTAAAATTTTCTCATTATTATAATAAAAAGAAATTGTCTCGCCATTAAGTTAAGGAAGAAATTCCTTCCTTACACTTTTTTTTTCACCATGTTGTTACCTCTTTTAAAAAGCTTCCTTCTTTTAAATATTAAACAGTCCATGTGTTTCAATTTTAGTAAATATTCAAAAAAGAGAGAGGTAGATTCACTTTGATTTTGGCTCATTGTATATGAAAAATTAAAATATAATTTGCATATTAGTTTCGGCAGATATGAAAGGTCGCCCCTCTCCTCAATATCTTGCTCTTTACGCTAAAGCTGTTAGCGCTTTCAAAAAAGCTTCCTATTCTAATTAAAAAGTCCCTGTTTTTTTTTCATAAAATTTCGGTAAATATTCAAAAACAGGGCCAGTCAGTTTCGCTATAAAAATAATCAAATCGTTTTTCATCCTTTCCACCTGAAAAAAGGTGTTAATATTCAAACAGGACGGGTAGTTTCACCAATAAAAACATCAAATCACTACGTTCTTCTACCTGTAAAGGGATGTTTTCTCACTATCTGATTAAGAAGAGCATGTTTACGAATTTGTTGGCTAAAAATGGCTTTCTCAAAATTGAGTTATGAATTAACTTACGAATTAACTTACATAACGAAACTTCTATATTTATATGTTTTTATCACATGTATTAAGGGGTTTACCCCCTAGTCAATATCTCGCTCTTTACGCTAAAGTTCGAATTTTGTTCAAATCACGAACTCTTGAATCACAAAGGCCGGTTAATTAGAATAGATACCTCTTTTGAAAGTGCTAAAAAAAAAAAATAAGCGTATAGGGTGAGATATAGGCTAGAGGGTGAATTCCTTATATACTTAATAATTTTTTAATTTAGGCTATGTCCAGGAATCCTTTTGCTCCTTTTTTTTCTGTGATTTTAAGTATTTCGTAATTTAGGTATATAACTTTTAAAAACTTTCCATATAATTGTCAACTTCTTTTTTGTTTGATACTATGGAATTGAGGGTCCAATGCCCTCCGTTAATATTCTGAATAAGTAAGAATTGAGCTAGCTAATTAAATTTTGTCATTTTATTTTATTTCAAATTTTGGGGGTTTAGTACCATGATATTCGTATGTACGCGAAGGAACATTTGAGCAGAAAAATATTGATTTGTAAAAAGTAGCAGGCATTCTAAAGCACTAATAGATTGAGCGCTACAAGTTTCAGAATCGACTTTATAGGTCAAATTATATCACGGGAAGAGGGTTTTAAAATTCCCCTTCCCTCCAAACTCAAAATTTTCCAAAATTCTACTTCAGAAGCTTTTTTAAATATTTGTAAAGCTTTAAGACATAGAGCACTACAAACATCAGAATTGACTTTATAGGTCAAATTATATTATGAGGAGATGTTTTTGAAATCACCCTTCCCTCCTTCCCTTCCCTCCAAACTCAAAATTTTAAAAAATTTTATTTTAAAAGCTTTTTAAATATTTCTAAAGTGCTACAAACATCAGAATAAACTTTAGAGGGAAATTTATCTATAAAAGAGGGCTTATTACTAAATTTTTTCTTCTTTTTTAAGGATGTTGAGGTGGATTCATGCAATCACCCTCCCTCCGAAAAGAGACCAAGATGGGGTGATAACACATCAGTGCAAGCTGCAAGTTCTCTGGACCAACCAGGGCCCTCTCATGACAGTGTCAACTCTGCACAGAATTCGATGAGAGAAAGCGTTATTTGCTATGCACCACGGTCACTTTGTAACGAGCTAACTGCAACTTCTATGGTAAGCGCCATTTATCAGATAGCTTTCAACTTTATAGCGCACTCACAATTTCGTTTTACAAATTCCCTTTTTAAACAAGTTGCTGATAATTTAACTTTTACATTCGACTCAGAGATGGCGTTCATGTACTAAAGTTAAGAAAAAAACCGGGTCAGCACGCGCCTCTTAGCCTAATCAAATGCAGATTCCTTCAAGGTGTAACAAAACTTAGTATATGAAAAACCTGTCTTTGCTCCGTGTATTCTTCAATGAAATAAGGAACTTCTCGTGAAATTTTTTGTCCATATTTCATTTGAAGTCTTAATTTACGCAAAATTAAACGATCATCGTTTGTTCGGCTAACAATTTATAATCAGCTACTT